>JAOXJP010013912.1:0-17655 GCA_025762735.1 Platanus orientalis | reverse complement strand
AGAGTGCCTTTTTTGAGCCTATACACATGATTAAGCTTATGGGGGTCTACGAACCATTCCAATTGCTCCACATAAACTTCTTCTTGGAGCACACCATTCAAGAAAGAACTCTTGACATCCATTTTATATTTCAAATGACATGTGATGGATAGAATGATTCTAATTGATTCTAACCCATCTACGGGAGCTAAGGTCTCTTCAAAATCAATTCCTTCCATTTGAGCATAACCTTTAGCAACTAATCTTGCTTTGTTTCGTATTGTGGTTCCATGCTCATCCATCTTATTTTTGAAGATCCATTTAGTACGAATTATATTTTTGTCATTAGGTTTTTCCAAGAGGTACTAAACATCATTCCTTTTGAATTGGTTAAGCTTTTCTTGTGTGATCATGATTCAATCCGGATCATTAAGAGCTTTCTTTACCTTTCTAGGTTCAATTTTGGATGTAAAACAAATATGACTAATAATAGTTTTTATTTTCCTTCTAGTTTTAACACCCTCTTTAGGATCTCCAATGATGTCTTTTGATGAGTAGTGACCTTTGACTAATCTTTTTTCCTTAAGTTGACTCACATCATCATCATTAATTTCCTCAGACTCATTACCAGAGTCAAGTGAGGTAACATTTTCAATGATCTTTGGATCATTTTGAGAATTTTCTCTATCTTCTTCTTCTTCCTTGTTGTATTGAGTCTTAGGTAGATCATTTATGATGACATTTATAGACTCTTCCATGTTAAACATCCTTTTATTGAATACTTTATAGGCCTTGCTTCTAGATGAATAGCCAAAGAAGATTCCTTCATCACTTTTGGAGTCAAACTTGCCTAAATTTTCTCTATCTCTCAACAAATAGCAAGTGCTCCCAAACACTTTAAAGTACTTCAAATTTGGCTTTTTGTCATCCCACATTTCATATGATGTTTTAGAAGTACCCGGCCTCAAATATACCATATTGCTTATATAGCAAGCGGTGTTTACGACCTCGGCCCAAAACCTCTTAGCTAGGTCTTTACTAGAAAGCATGATTGTGGTCATGTCTTGTAAGGTCTTATTCTTTTTTTTCGCTACCCCATTTTGTTAAGGGGTTTTGGGTATGGAGAATTCACCATTGATCCCACATTCATTGCAAAAGTTTACAAATTTACTATTTTCAAACACTCATCGATAATCACTACGAATTCTTTTAATGATGAGTTCTTTTTCCATTCGCAATCTTATACAAAGATTTTTGAATTCATCAAATACCTCGGATTTCACCCTTAGAAATAATATCCATGTGTATTTAGAGAAATCATCCACCATGACCATAAAGTATATTTTGTCACAAAGGCTTTCGGTTTTTGTTGGTCTGGCTAAATTTATGTGGATTAGCTCTAATGGTCTTGTAGTGCTAATTTCAGTCAACTTCTTATGGCAAGCTCTAATTTGTTTTCCACATTGACAATCACCACAAATTAGGTTTTATTGTTTACCGAGCTTAGGTATTCCAAGAACTAAGTCTTTCCTACTTAGTTTAGACAAGTTCATAAGGTTTACATGCCCAAGCCTTTGGTGCCATAGGCTTGTCTTATCTTTTTGTGTGATGAGGCATGTGTTTGGTCTACCATTTCCAAAGATATAGCATTTGTCACCGGTATGAATACCCCTGGCAACAATTCATTCATTGTCTCTTATATGCAACCATCCTTTGAGAAGCCAACATCATAACCCAAGTCACAAATTTGGCTTATACTTAAAAGGTTATGCTTCAGGCCATTTATAAAAAGCACATATTTTAGTGTTAGAACTTCGAGTATTTCAACAATACCTCTACCCATTATCTTGGTAGTGTTCCCATCACCAAAAGCTACACTTCCTTCCCTTCAAGGAATATAGTGTGAGAAGATAAATTTATCTCATGTCATATGCCTTAAGTAACAACTATCAAAGTACCAATGTGATGCATTACCTACTTTAAGAGCGGTGTGGACCACAAGACATTTTAATTCTCTCTTCTTGACTTAAACTTGTCTTGTTTACAACATTTGGGATTTAGTCCATTTCTTCTTCTTTTCTAGGTTATCTTGTTCAATCTTTTGAAAGTAAGCTATTTTCCTAAATTTTTTTTGTTTGACATTTTTCTATTTAGTTGATAGGATTGAGCTTCTAAGTCATTTATCCTTTTTTCTACAATCTAGTTTCACATGACCCACTAATCCATAGTAGTAACATGTGATTGGTGGATTTCTAGATGTAGAAGCTTGGAAATTGGTTTCCCAAACATTCCTTCTTCTTTCATTATAGGTAAGGACATCACTCTTGAAAGAAGAATATGGTTTTCTACCATAGTACATCTCAGATTTTGAGGTTGAAACTTGAGATGTATCTATGGCCTTCCCTTAATAGGAAGTGTTTTGCCTATTGTCAAAAGCTATTTGCTTTTGATAAGGTACTTGTCCAATTTCTTGTTCCCAAATCTCTTGAAGTTTTGGGATGAAACTTAGTCTTTATACATGATAGGATTCTTTCCTTTTTAGTATTGTCTCTCACTATTTGTCCAAGGCTTTTGTTTTAGAGGTTGAGTAGGGACTTGAAACTTCCTTTTGCCTTTCATAATAGCACTTGGTTGACTCTTGTTGTGAGTAAAAGTGTTTGAAGAGTTGTATCCAAGTCCACTTCTATCACCACTCTTTTTACGCATGGTTAAAATCTTTTCAAATTTAGAGTTTCTTTGGGTAAGCATAGAAATTGACTTTCTCTTGTCTTTCTCAAGCTCTTTAATTTTCTTGAGATAGTCTATAGACTTCCTAGTCAATTGAGCACAAGTTAAGTCCAACCCTTTATTTCTTTCATTTAAGTTATTAACTTGCCCTTCAAGATCAAGTATATCCTCATATGCTTTACTCTTTTCGATTTCAAGGATTTTGACATTTTCTTCTAATTTAAGTGTTCTAGAATTACTTGTATCAACATTTATTTGATTTTCTAATTCTAGAACCTTCTTCACTAGGATTTATTTTTCCTCAATGAGTTTTCTCTTTTCTACTTTTCTATTTTATGTTTCTATATTGAGAATTAATCCTTGATCTTTGAGACTTGAGTCCAAAAAGTTTACTTTTTGCTTAAGGATTTGATTCTCTTCTTCTAACATGGAACCCGTAGAATTAAACTTAAATTGTTTGATTGTTTCTCGAAGGCTAAGGTTCTCATCTAGAAGATTGGAGTTAGTTTCAAGTATCTCCACATCTTTCAAGTAATCATCACTCTTCTTACTTAATTTAAAATATAATTCTTTATTTTCTTTTCTAAGTTGAATAGACTAGTTTTTCTAATGAGGAGCTCTCTTCAAAAAGCTTGTCAAAAGCTTCTTGAAGTTCACTTTCTTCATTTTCACTTTCACTACTTGATTCATTGTTAGAATCATTGGTGAAGGCTACAAATGTACAACACTTTGTGAAGATTCATCTTCATTGCTAGATGAATTTTCTTCTGAGTCATTAGTGTCGTTGTCCCAAGTAGCTGTCATTGCCTCCTTGTATTTGCTTTTAGATTTTGATTTCTAGTTGGCACAATTAGAAGCAAAGTGACCATGTCCTTTGCATTCATAGCAAATGACTTCATCACTAAAAACATCTTTTCTCCTTGATGAATCCTTAGGTTTTCTAGTAGAAAATTTTCTTCTAAAGTTTTTAGTATTTTTCTTGTTTTCTAAAGCCTTTTGTGATGAATGCTACTTCGTCATCGGAGTTTTCATCTAGGCTAGATAGTTTTTTTTTACCTTGAGAGCTATTCTCTTCTTTTTGGCACTTGTATTAAGCGTCATTTTGAAGGTTTATAGTGACCCTACAATTTCTTCCACTATTAAGATGTCTATGTCTTTACTTTCCTCTATAGCGGTGACCTTAGGTCTAAACCTTTCCAAAAGCAATCTAAGTATCTTCCTTACTATGACTTCTAATTTAAGTGGATCTCCAAAACCCGCTTTAGAGTTCACAAGGTCTTGTAGTTTAGCATAAAAGTCGATGAATAGTTTATCTTCTTTCATCCTAAGTTCCTCGAACTTAGTGGTAAGTATTTGAAGTTTTGACTTCTTTGCCGCATTAGTTCCTTCATGGGTTACTTCTAGTAAATCTCATGCTTCTGTAGCCGAGGTGCGTCATTTTGAAGGTTTATAGTGACCCTACAAGTTCTTCCACTATTAAGGTGTCTATGTCTTTACTTTCCTCTATAGCGGTGACCTTAGGTCTAAACCTTTCCAAAAGCGATCTAAGTATCTTCCTTACTATGGATTTTGATTTAAGTGGATCTCCAAAACCTGCCTCAGAGTTCACAAGGTCTTGTAGCTTAGTATACAAGTCGATGAATAGTTCATCTTCTTTCATCCTAAGTTCCTCGAATTTAGTGGTAAGCATTTAAAGTTTTGACTTCTTTACCGCCCTAGTTCCTTTATGACTTACTTCTAGTAAATCTCATGCTTCTGTAACCGAGGTGAGTGAGCAAATTCTTTTAAACTCATTTTGACTCACGGCATAAAAAATAACATTTAATGTTTTCTAATTTGCAATGTGAGCCTTCCTTTAGGTTTCTTCCCACTCACTTTCCGGTGTTGTCAGTCTTTTCCAACCTTGTTAGATTGACATCCACACGGATAGGTCCATGGCTTAAAGAAATGTATTCACACGAATTTTCAAATAAAGATAGTTACTCCCTTCAAAGAATGAGGGTTTTGTGGTTAAGTATGCTTCTTTCGGATTGACCATTTTGATTTTAACTCTGGGAATTTGATCTTTCCACTCCGGTTGTTAGACTGTATAAGAGCAGTCTATGCTCTGATACCAATTAAAAGATCTATTTTAATCCTAGAGGGTGGGTGAATAGGATTTATAAAATTCTTTTTAATTAATCCTCACTTAAAATTCCAATTTAAAACTTTAAGATAATTCTTGGAATTCAATGCACTTAAAGATATGCTACAACTATGATAATCACAAGTGCAATAACATGGCAATTTACAATTTTAATATTTCAATTAATTTAAGTTCCTAGTTAATTATACTTATGAAAAATCATATAGGAAATGCTAAACATGCAATGTAAAGAAGAGAAGAGACAATTCACACACAACATAGTATTTATAATGGTTTGGCGCTTGGGCCTACATCTACTTTCAAAGCTCAATACCGAGCTATAGAATTTTATTTATATTGAAGTACAGTTACAATCAAGGTTAAAATTCTAAAACATACTACTTGCAAAGACAAGCTCTACTCCTGGTGTCTTGGGCCGGAGCTACGTCAATTCCCGGTGTCTCCGGCAGGAATGGTTTACACCCGGTGTCTCCGGTGGGTGCTAAAATCTACACTACCGATGTCTCTGATGGTAGTGCTATGGTCTACACCCAGTGCCTCCAACGGGTGCTAAGGTCTCAAAGTAAATTTGAAATCAATAAAAATTACCTCATAAGACAAGTGTATTGCTTGATGCACATGAAGGTGGTTACTCCTTTGTTGAGCTAGTTTGCAATAACTTCCACCAAGCTCCCAAGAAATGCCTCCTTGTTTTTTAGAGCTTCACCTAAGGGTTTACTTAATAGTAAACCCTCAACTTGCTTCCATTTTCTTGTTTTCAAGTGTAGTGTGCTAAGGAAGCACTTTAATGACTCATTGATCTTCAATAGATACTTATAAATGGAGCCTTTTTGGTTGTTAGGACAATTAAATGCCTTGCTCTCTTAAAGATCTTTTCTCTTTGTGTTTGATGTGTTCTTGTGTGTTGAAGTGTTCATTTGAGCTTCTCTTATACTTATAAGGGACAAGCATAATCGTGCCCCCTTAATATGGCATCTCTCCCAATGGTCAAAAAATCACAGGCATTGGATCTTTTCTATTTTTGAATTTTTACAATATCGGATCGATCCAACTATATAGGAATGATCCACACGGATCGATCTAATACCCCTAGATTGATCAGGTGTCTCAGTTAGAGACACCTGAGCCTTTTTAGATTGATCCGATAAGTTGCGGATCAATCCGCTAAGTGAGGAGTGATCCGACACCCCCTGAATTGATCCAGTCCCCCTATTTTTCTGTCATTTTTCTTTGATCCTACTCTCAAACACTTGGGAACCTATGTAGGTGGCATGGGTTAGTTCATCAGTCCATATAAAGGTCTTTTATTTATCATAATGTATACTTTCATATACTTTCCTTGATCTTGATGAAACTTGAGTCTTCAAGTCTTGAACCTTGGCAACTTGGGGGCGAATCCATCATTAGCTTCAAGTACTTGAAGCATGACTTCCTTCTTAGACCCCAAGGACACTTGATGATTACAGACATAACTAAGATATGTAATGTGCTCGTGTCATGCCTAATCTACCACTCCATGTATTTGATAATCCATGGAATTAACAATTTACATTAACAAAAATATGCACAAATCACAAGACACAGACAATGTTTTATAGTGATTTGACACTCCAACTTATATCCATTGTCGAATGGCTCACTTATGACCCAGTTTCTTTTTTATTAATAGTCAACTAATTGTTACAAGGAATTCAACAAACTTACTTGCAATGTTGTGTTGAACACTTACACCCTCCAATGGTTCCAATGGAAGGATTGTTGTGCGGTGGTGTCCCCAACGGTGCCCAAGTCCAATGTCTCTGGAGGACTTCTATCCTTATTTCCAATGGCTCCAGTGGAAGTTCTTACAAAAAAATAGATTGTTGGTATAGTATGCTCAAGCCTCTTGTTAGGAGGGTATTACTATGACCACACTGATGAAAGCTTTCACAAAACTACTTGCTTTGATGAAATTCACTCTTTATGACTCTTTATGACTCAAAGAATGAGTCATCTCTCCCCAAACAATATATACCAGTAGAAGAAACTCTAAAGTCGTGAGGTTTTTCTCACAAACAATATATAACTATGTAGCTTGAGATAAACCCCTTACAGAGCTTGAAAAACTCTCCCAATAAAAGCTTAATCAATTGAGTGTGATTGGTTAATCATGTTGATATTGTATATTCTAATGTGTATTGTTGATGTCGGTTATCCTTACATTAATGAGTTCTTTGCACCTGATCATGGCATCCATCATCATTTGCAAGACTTTAAACTGATGGAACCATATCCACTCGACGCAACAGAATATTCTTGCAGCTACAATGGCAGTTCATTGTTTTGTTCGTCAAGAATCCAAAAGGATCATTTTTTTTTTATCAATATCAAGATGAAGAGGTAGTAGAGAATGAAGACTCAATCATGAAAACAATGATGATGACGACTTGACGAATATTCAACTGAATGACCAAGCAAAGATGAGATAGTTTAGGGATAGGATGGCTGTTGCATGTCAAGATTTGCATGCATGAGGGATAACAATTGGTTACTTGAAACAATTTTTTTTTTTTTTTTAATATTTGACATTGTATAACTTTTATATTGTATTTCATATGGATGAATGGATGTTTATTATAGTTGGTTTTTAATTTAAGAATGGAATGGTGATGGCTTGATTGAATTACTATTGTCATTTTGCTTGTGTTGATTAAATTATATCAAAGTTTGTGATTTGATAGGTGAAATGACCCAAGTTCATCCAGAGGTTACGTGTCCTTATAGGACTGGTGAGTTATACATGGCAAAACACCAAATACTCAAGGCAGACTCTTGTATCCATGCCCATAATGGTGGGTATTTACACGATGCCCATTATGAGGATTGTCTTGTATCTGATTTTGTTGTATTGAATTCTAATTTTCTTCATGATGTTTGAGCTTTAATATTCACAGCAACACACTAACCTTTCATGTGGGCAGATACGATAATGGTATAGAGAATATTGAAAAGATAAATGATAAAGCGAGAATGAAGTCTAGTGCATCGAGAATGAAGTCTTCATAGTTATAGTTCTTTTGCTTGTCACCATTATATTGAAGTAATTAGTGTCTATATATATATATATACATATTTAGTGGTTAAACATTGTAATTGTTTTCGTGTTTAGGTTTTTTAAGATGTTATACTTAATGGACGGCAATTGTGGTGTATAAATGTGGATATCATATTTAAAATTTCGAAGAGTTGTATTTAGTACCAAGTAATGCTAATTTTTACTCCAGGACACTAAAAACTAACTTCTCAGAATCGCAAATCAAATTGTCAAGCTTCCTCCAGATTGACTTATTTTACATCCAAAAAAAGTTAAACTTGCTTTTAGTTAATCTTCTTTATTATCTTCTATTTAATCTCTATTTTTATTAAATTATAATAATTATATTTAAGATTTAGTTCCTAAGAATTGATTTTTATATATTGTAATTACTAAATAAATATAATTTGTTTATAATTTAATATTATTAATAATATGATAACAAATTAAGAATTTTAAACACATACTAAAGTTAAATTAAATATTCAAATATAAACGATATCAAATAATATAGGCACCCCCCCCCAAGCATAAAAACAGAATATCATACTGCGTGTCCTGCCAACTGGTTGCCATGTGTCATGACTCATGAGGCATCAAGTGTGATACCCGTGTGAGCCATAGTGCATACACCATTCCATAGCAAAATTAAATGGTCATAGACAAGTCTAATAACCATTGAATAGTTTCAAGCATTTACACGCTGCAATCTTAGCACCATGACCAACCCTAATTTCTGATGAAAATTGGTTACACTTTTCTATATATTAAAAACGGAAGTTATCCATCTAAATAAATTAATAAATCACAAATTAATGTAACATCATCAATTCACCTGCATTGTTACAAAGTTGGATATCCACCAAGGTTCTGAACATTTGGCCTTGTAGATAATGAAGTTCCTTCAAACTTCAGAGGAATCAATGGCAATCCATACACTAAGCTCAAACACAAGCTCCATGAATATAGATACTACACAAACGCCTTGAGAATAGATACAGGCATTCTCTCATCTCTTTAGAGACAGAGCCTGTTATGGGCATTTTCTTTGAATGTATGAAGCCCCATGCTCCTCATATCTGCAATCCATAAGAATAAAAACAAAGAGGTAGGCAGTGAAAGACACATTAAGAAATAATGTTTCCTAAAACCTGGGCAGACGCGGCAGTGGGCAGGTGGGTCAAAAGTGATTGCGCCAGTGACCCAAGCCAACCCACTGATGCCCGCTGACCACGAAATACATAACAAAAATTTTAGACCTTACAGTTTTAGGTGCAGTTCACCGGTTGATTGGCTGGATTGACCAGTTCATGGTCCAACCAAATTTAATGTACATCTGAGCCGGGGTCAGATCAGCCCATCAATGGACCTGGTTCTCAAGTTATCCAATTCTGGCAATGGGTTAGGCCCAGGGTTTAAAGCAGATTTTCTCTTCTTTGTTAATTTTATTAGCCAATTACTTGTAAGAGAAACCTAGAATGATGAAGGCTATAGTAATACACAGCAGCAAAACACATTTCTACAATTCAGAAACTAAGGCACATCTGTGGAAATCCTTTAAGACTCACTCTGCTTTGGAGAACCACATTTGCTGGAAGGAACCAAGAGATGCCAGAATACTCCCTCCTATCCAAACACTGCATTATCAAAGAGTAGAGAAAAAGGAGATACATTATCTTCAACCATCTAAGTATCTAACCTCTCAAAAAAAAAAAAAAAAAAAAAACCATCTAAGTATCTAATAGAGAAAACAACTTAGCTTTTATTGATAAATTAAAGTATCTACCAATGTATTGGTAGGCACAGAAATTAGTCTGGTGGAGATAATGAGTTGCTCACTGCCCACTGCAATGTTTTTGCTCTGTGGCAGAGATGAGCAAAGACCTGCTTGTACAAAAATTGCTTACATTTCTCATTCTCTAGTCATGGTCTATGATCAAAGTTGTCTAACAACCATTTCATCGAGTTCTTTGGAGCTTGGACGGTTAAAAAAAATCTACTATAATAGCCCCAACTCCCACACAAAAACTAAAAAAAAAAAAAAAAATGTTCATGTGAGCATCTTCCGATACTAGTTATGAATGAACTAAATAAATAATGTGGACCTAGTGAAGAGACTCTTGTATGTGGCCACCACACAAGAGTGAGATACAAGACTCTTGTATGTACCACCTTGCCTTGATAGGATGGGTTTTGGTGCTAAATGGAGAAGTTGGATTTTCTACTGTATTAAAACGGTTAAACATGATCAATGGCTATCCTATGGATTTTTTTAAAAGCTCTCGTGGTTTGAGACAAGGTGACCCTCTCTCTCCCCTATTATTTATCACGGTTTCTGAGGTCCTTAGTAAATTGATTAGGAAGGGTGTAGAGTATATTCCGGGGTTTTTGGTGGGTGTTGGGGAATGTAAGATATCTCATTTGCAATTTGCAGATAACACCATGATTTTCCATGATGTGATTGAGCGGAAATTATGATTCTTGAGATGTATCCTTCGTGTTTTTGAGGCAGTGTGAAGGTTAAATATCAACTTAGGTGAAAGTGAGTTATTCCAAATTGGGGATGTTCCGAATATTGATAGTTTGGCTTGGATCTTGGGTTGCAAAAATTAGCATTTTACATTCATCTTATCTTGGGCTTCCATTGGGGGGCAATTTCAAATCCAAGGCTGTTGGATCCGGTGAAAGAATCACCCAGAGATTACACTCTTGGAAAGCTGATCTTTTGTCTAAAGGTGGTAGATTGACTCTATTAAAAGCCACCCTGGTCTCAATTTCCAATTACTATCTCCCATTTTTACCATCCTTGGGTCAATGGCCACTCGAATCAAGGCTCTTTGGTGGAAATTTTTTATGGAATGCTTTGGATGATCATCATAAGTATCACATGGTAGATTGGAAAATGATCTGTAGTCCTTTGAGTAGTGGTGATCTTGGTCTGAGATTGTTGAGAGATCATAATAGGGCATTGTTGCCTAAACAGCTTTGGAGGTTTGGGATTGAGAGGGAGAATCTTTAGCATCGGGTTGTGATGGCTAGATTTGGTTTAGCTTCTGTTTGGAAGACAAAGGAGTTGTAGGTTAGGCATGGTTGTAGCATTTGGAAATCTATCCAGAAGGTGTGAGATATGTTATAGAATTTTATCTAGTTAAAATACGGTTCGGATAGAGATATTAGATTTTGGGAGGACAGATGAGTGGGAGAGGCTCCTTTGAAGGAATTTTTTAGAATCCTTCTCTTTGGTGGCCGATCCCAAGGTGTTGGTGGCGAATTCCTTTGATGTTTTGGGTAATATTTGGATTCCAAGGCTCCGTAGAAATTTGAATGAATGGGAGATGGGAGATTTGTGCAGGATGTTGAACCTTCTAGAAGGTCTTAGGCCGGATTCTAATTTGGATGATTGTTGGGACTGGGTTATTTCTAGAAAGTGTAGATTTACTCGTAAGTCCATATTTGGAGATGGTCAGGAATAGGTCTACTAATTTTCCATATAAAAGCATTTAGATCCCGGGTATTCCTTAAAAAAATTCATTCTTAGTGTGGAATGCTCTTTTGTATAAAATTTTCACTATTGATCATTTACAAAGTAGTAGTTGGAATTTGGCTAACAAATGTGTTCTTTGCCTGAAGGAAGAGGAATCGGTGGATTATCTTTTTGCTCATTGTTCATTGGCACACCTGGTTTGGGGTTTGTTTCTCCCCCTTCTCAGTATTTCATGGTACTTTCCCTCCCATTTTTGTGATATGATTCCTGGTTGGTGGATTCAAGATTTTAAGGGCTTGTTTTCAATCATTTGGTCTTACCTTCCGAGCGCCATTTGTTGGGGTGTCTTTGAAAGAAAAGGAATTCTAAGATCTTTAAGGGTAAGATGAGGAGTCATGTGGAGATTTTCTTACAGATTTACAGAATCCTCTTTGATTGGGTATCAATTAGAGCAGAATTCTTGGAGAGGGAATGGGAAGACATTCGGTGTGAGGAATTGTAATGTTTGTTCTCTTAGGGGCTCTTTCCCTCCTTTCTGTTATGTTGTTGTGTTGTTCTGTCTTGCTTTTTCTTTTGGCCTTCAACACCTTGTTGAGGGTCCGATGTGCTTCTGTTTGTCTTCTTAGTTTTTCTTTCTTTGGTTTCAACAAAGCTTTTCCTTTACCTCTGACAAATAAATAAAAACAAGGCTAATAGTGTTATGGGGCTTTTTGGGATTTTAGTCATAGGAATATTTTTGTAACAAGGTTGAAAAGCCAAGGGTATTTTGGGTAACAGCTAGTGTTATTTTATCTTTAGTGGATTCCAAAAGTCAACAAGTGGGCCCTGGTTGACAACCCCTCTTATTGCGGTATTTAGAAGTCTTTGTTGTAGCAAGTCTTAGACAACAAGTTAGGAGTTTCTTTTTTTGTTTCTTTCTATTTTTTTCAGTTAGTAAGCCTATTTAAAGGCACCCCAACAACTGGTAATGAAGTAGACATGAAATATTGAAATAAAGTTTGATTCGTTGGGTTTTATCCCCTTTATCCTTCCCTCTCCCATGGCTTAGCCATGTGGACTGAGATAAGGTCATCCCAGGTCTCTTTTTCAACCTCTATCTTCTTCTTCTCTTGTTCTCCTTCTACTATTCCTCTTCTCTTCTATTCAATCTTTTCCTTTCTTTTTTTGTATGCCTCTACCTCCCTGCTGCAGCTCCATCAGACTAGACGAATCTAATCTACTGAAGCAAAGAAATCTACAGAAATAAAAGGGCCACGGCTGGAAATTTTCTGTATCTATTTTGGACCCAATCAATTCCTTCAAGAAGCAGGTTTTCACCTCTATTCTACCTGGTTATTTCTTTCAGTTTATTCTTCATATACTCCATTAAACTCCTTTAAATTTTCCTGCTAAGTTCAGTGTTTATAATCTCTATAAATGGGTTCCATTACATATGCCTAGTAGAATTTTCTGGGTCTTCTTCTAGCAAAATCGCCCACCCTAGAAGTCTATTTCTTAGATTTCATTTTATGGTTTTCTTCCCCATTCTCTTCCCCACCTTTCCCCCCAAACTCCTTTGGGATCTCCTGTAATTCTCTTAAGTTTCAGATATAAAAACATACATTGTAACTTGGTTTTCTTCTTTAAAGAAACACTGCAGACTGGTAATTTTAAATTTTTATATACTTTTATGTATCAGAATACAATGATATTTTGCATGGTGATCACTTTTAACCCTATCTAAACACCTGTAAATTTTCATAAAATTATGACGTGCACACAGGAGTATTTTGGTAATTTCATGATTCTCCTTGAAATCCCAAAACCCTAAAACAGTATTCTTTCTTCTTTTCCTTGTCTAATTCTGTCTTCTTATCTTTTTATCCCATCACTCTACTTGGTTTCTAAAGTCAAATACTTTTGGTTATGCTATTAAGTTGTTCTTTGTTTCTTTTAAATCCGTCCTTGCTTCCACATAATTTCTTTGGGCCCATCTCAGCAGAATTCTATAAGCCTAGACTGTCCCACATCATATTGGTATCAACACTTGTGATATCCTGCATCAACAAATCTTCTCAGTTGTGATAGTTAGATCATCATTTTACACCTATGAAATCCTTGTAGAAGGCCAAATGAAGTTAGATCAAGCCTACTGCATGGCATACAGAAAACAGCCCTCCTATCCTAGCCACGAGTACATGCAAAAGACCCATTTATAGTTTCTACAAAAGGAGTTACTATGGAGGCACAAAAGCTATTCTAGTGAAAGAACCAACAACTGGATGCCATGTACCACTTTCAATGAAAGAAGTAGTGGTATATCAGTAACTTGAAACACATGCCAGAATATGATTCATCGTATTGGTGAATGTGGTAATCCTTGGGTGAACATTTTTCTCCAGCGAGGCCATAAATACCATGCTGTATGATGCATGTATGGTGTAAATTTAGTAATTTGAAAAGTTAATAGTGAAAGCTACAGAATATAGACATCATTCAAAAATAACTGGCTTAATTGATAGCTTGATCAAACTATGTAAATTTAATGTAAAACAGAATAATGGAAAATTGAAAATGCAGATTATCAGTCACCATTACTTGCAGAAAATTAATCATCACATTTATAAACATGCCATGGTCAAACTTACAATAGGGATGCAAGTATATGATTATTATCCAAATCCGGTTCATTTCTGTAGTCGTTTAAAGCAAATACAGATATACATGCATCTGTTTCGATTAAATATCTGTTCGTTTAAAAAATATTCGATTATAAATTAACCAAATACGGATATATATACATCCGTTCAACTCAATATCCATATTCGTTTATATATATATGTGTGTGTGTGTGTGTGTGTGTGTGTAAAGTACCTAATGACTAATTTAAATTAATTGTCATATTATATAATATTGTAAGTTATTTTATTTTTTAAATACTATTGTAGGTTATGTTGCATCACTTTTAATATTAGTCCTAACCTAACATATACAAATATGTTAACCTAACTTAATAAATTTGTTTAATTGGATATATCCGTATTTGTATCCAATATTCAACTAACTTAACGGATACAAATATGAACTTATATGTATCGGACTCGATTAAATATCCATTCATTAAAAAAATATTCGATTTATAAATGAACCAAATTCGGATATACTAATATCCACATCGAATCCGACTCATTTGCATCCCTACCAACAATCATATTTTTTTAGGCAGTTTTACTAGCTCCTAAGTTTGATTCTTATGAAGATTCAATCTCCTTATTCATAGAAACTACTTACTGTGCAACCTCACTACTTGTGATAGTTTTATAGTATATGAAAGGTTCTTGACACTTAACAATCTCTGCCATAGATAATGCATAAGAATCCATCTCTACATAACTATTATACCTCTGAGGTGGTCTAATCTTTCTCCATTGTCTCTCAGTAGAAATTATGTATTGTTCTTCCTCTGGTGCACCTCATCCTCATTAGGATCTTGCTCCTCTTCCTCAATGGGATAAACATTCCTTATCTACATCAACACTCTCATTTCTTAGGTTAAGTTTGACAAACTCATCAAAAATAACATATATGTTAATAATAAACCTGGATGGCTTAGGATTAGACACCATAACCTATATCCTTTCATTCTAGATGCATAACCCAAGAAAATACACTTTTTAGATCTAGGTTCAAACTTACCTTCATTGACATGAGTGTAAGCAAGATAATCAAAGATCCTTAACCTAGAATAATCCATATGAGCTCCTTACCATACCTCCTTAAGTGTCTTACACTTAATGGCAATTGATAAAGATTTGTTCACCAAGTAACAAGCTATAAAAATTACCCCAGCTTAAAATTCTTTATCAAGTCCAACATTAGAGAGTATACAATGAGCTTTCTCAATAAGTCTCGTGTTCACGTGTTCTACCACACCATTCTACTATGCAATATCTCACAATCCCCTTATCATTGTAGAATTTGTCGAACTCACATAAACAAAATTTCAAACCATTGTCAGCTCTCAATCTTTTATCTTTTTTTTTTTTGTTTGCTCTCAATAATAACCTTTCATCGCTTAAAGTTGAGAAAGATTTCATCCTTATACTTCAAAATAAATACCCAAACCTTTCTTAAGTCATTGTCAATGAAATTCAGTTAACAACGAGAATCACCCTTTGAAGCAACCTAAGATGGGCCCTAATGATCAGAGTGAATGTAATTCATTGTACTCTTAGTCCTATGAATAGCGGAATTGAACTTCAGCCTACACTACTTCAATTCCAAAAGACACAATAGTTGTCGAAATTTAACTTTTCTATTCTTTAACCACACGACAAGCCTTTTTTGTTAAACTATGTCATACGCATCTCACTCAAATGGCCTAACCTTATATATCATAGATGGGTAATGTCAAAATTAGAATTAATCAATGATGATACTACAACTGCACCTAAAACCATACTTTTTAAAATCATATACAAATTACTATTTCATTGTTCCCTCAAAACCACCAAAGCACCTTCTAACACCCTCATAACTCCACCTTTAGTGGTACACCTTTAACCATTAGAGTGTAAAATGCCCAATGAAATTACGTTTTTCTTCAATTCTAGTATGCACCGAACATTAGTCAATGTCCTAACTATCCAATCATGTATCTTGATCTAGACTATTCCAATCCTTAGTCTTACAAGACATATTATTCTCCATTAAAATTGTATCATTGTTCACCGTCTTGTAAGTTATAACCAATTCTAGTTTGAGCACATATTATAGGAACAACTCATGTCAAATATTCATTCCTTATTTATGCAGACATTACAATGAGTAATTAATAAAACATTTTCAAAATCATCAGAAGAATTTTCTTTTGCGACGTCAATAACTTCATTCTCCATTTTCTTTATGAGCTTTGGACAGTCACGTCTAAAATGCCCTGACTTATAATAGTAATGACACATTTCTTTTTTCTATTTAGATTTAGATCTAAACTAACATTTATCACTTCCAAAATAATTTTTCTTTGTTCTTCCTCTCGCAAACGAGCTTCTGCCTACCCCTCACCCTATTCTCCAAAAACCTTCTTCCTTAATTCCCTAGAATGCAAACATGTCTTAACATTCTCCATGGAGATGGTATCTTTTCCATAGAGTAAAGCCGTAACAACGTATTCATATGATGCAGGTAAATAGCACAAAACAATGATAGTTTGATCTTCATCATCAATTTTAATATTAATATTTTTCATATCCACAATGATTTTATTGAATTCATTAAAATGGGCTTTCAGAGATGTACTTTCTCTCATCTTTAATGTATAGAGGCATTGTTTTAAATACAAACTATTCGTGAAATAATTGGTCATGTGCAGGCTCGCCAATTCTAGCCACAATCCAGTCGCAGGCATCTTATTTGCAACTTCTTGCAACACCTCATCGGCCAAGTACAACTGAATCAACCTAAGTGCCTTGATGTCGAGTTCCTCTTTGTTGTCTTCCAACATCATCGCATGAAGTTTCTTCTCTCCATTAAGCTTTGGACAATCATTATTGAACAAACAACGTACTCATCTTCATGCGCCATAAACTAAAGTTGTTCTGCTCGTTAAATTTCTCTACATATTATTTTGTCGTCATGTAGAAAAACTTTAATTGCAACCTAGAGCTCTGATATCAGTTTGTGGTGTGAAAAACCTAGATTTGGGATTGCAGGCAATAAAATAAGTGGGAGAAAATAACTCGAACAACAATCACACAAAGAAGATGATTTATGTGGTTCAACTTGAAGCCTTTGTCACAGGTGAAAACGGTGAGAAAACTTTCACTATGATTGAAAACAAAGATTACAATGAACTATGTGGTGGCACAAAAATCAAGAAACCCTAAATATAAACCTCCCAAAACTTTATTCTCTACGGGTTTGATTCGGACCCCAAATCGGATAAAAAATATATTTGGGTTTTTCTTCAGTTAGTCATCCGGGTTACATTTTGGTTTGATTTCAAACATTAACCCAATGTAACTAATGGCAATAATAGCTAAGAATAACCAAGTACACATTGCACTTTTTTTTTTCTCCCTATAGCACCATCAAAGCATCATTTGCTGAAGGCACTAAAAAAGATAAGAGGAGTGCCAAAAATGACTTATTGAATTAGTGAGAAAAAATACGAATACATCCTTTTTTTTATATAGGTAAACGTTAGTAGTTAATTTATTAGTTGGTGAAGGGTTTTGAACCCAGGTCCATGGTACAACACCCATAGAC
>JAOXJP010013902.1:722-17656 GCA_025762735.1 Platanus orientalis | reverse complement strand
AAGTGAAATGATACCCACGATGTGTCTCGTCTCACGACGTCTCACAAAGAGGGTCGTCACAGGTGATGTGAACCCCCTCACCCCGGCCTGAAATCATCTGCGACACCCCACCTTGATCACCTGAAGCTGTGGCAAAAACTACGCCGTGCCCACTCACTACGGATATGTCCAACATTCACAAGCATCAATTTTATGTTGACACATGGCAAATAAAAGTGAAGCTTCATCCCTAAAAATCAGGGCCAAAGACCAACCAAGCTCATTTCTATTCCATGGTGACAAAGGATCCCCTGCAGTTAAAAAACCCCGGCTATGAGTAGTTGTAGTGTTAAGTACATGTGCAGAATCTTAAATTTTGGGTGGGAGTTTTGAATTTTTGAAGACTAAGGCATTTCATTGGACAATATTGTCACTTGTCGACAGAATTTTTAATTGCAGAGGATCCTACACCCACCACGACTTTATAAAGCAGAGCAACTTTTACCACACTTAATGCCATATGGTTAAAACCTGTTTCACATATATCTTAGGAAACCGTGTCAAGAAATTTCCCGTTAAAGTTTCCAGCTAGTCAATATTTTTCATCTAATATTAGTAGATGTTTCTCATTCATTTACAAGACTATATACGCTAAAAGTAATGGGTTATATATGGGAACAACTCATAGAATTTTATTTGTTTTTTGTTATAGTTTAAGAAGGTGTCACGTGAACAACCTACCTTTTCCCTCTTTGTTTTCATTCAAGTCTATAAATTCTCTCAACTCTCTCCCCCTCTTCCTAATTTCTCTCCTTCACCCATACTTTTTTTCCCTCCTCCAACACTCCATTAGGTTTTTACTCAATTTATCTCTAACAATTATCATTCAAATTTTATCTCTTTTTACTTTTTCATTAAATTTTTTATCATACAATTATCATTCAAATTTTATCTCTTTTTACTTTTTCATTAAATTTTTTATCATGGATGATGCCACTTAAATATAATTGGAACATAATTGGGTATCTGTGGCAGCACGGGTGCATCCAATAGTTGTAATAATAATGAAATTTGCACCTAGGACTTGACATAAATTGAAATAGTCATTTCAATAATCTTCCATGGTTATAGGAGTAGAACAGTTATAATAATAAATCTCTCTCTGTGAAGATAAATAGAGTACATTAGTGCTACAAAGCCTGGCAAAAAACTATTAGATTAGTTTTTTCCTTTGTTTCTCTTCTGTCTTTGCTGCCCCTCTCGGGCGTTGTCTTTTCTCCCCTCTTACTTTCAATAAAGAGTTATTCATTAAAAAAAAAAAAAAAACTGTTAGATTAAACTTTTTTCTATTTATTAATAGAATGTATTGAGGCTTTATGCTTGAGATTATGAGTTATATGTTGTAAATCATCAAAGTGTCACATATTTTGGGTATTAAAAAAAATATAAAAAAAACGTTTGTTTGATTCAGCTTTTGAAAACAAAAATTATTTCAAGACCCATTTTTTAACTTTAGAAATTGTTTAGAGATGCTTCCACGTGATGCTGTGGTGAATCTAGGAGTTGGAATCACACGTGTCTGACAATGTGTTCTTAAAAATCTCTCCTCCAAAGGGTGTCACTAAATTCGGAAGGAAGAATAAGCTCAGCTCAAGATATGTTAGACCATTTGAAATACTTGATCGTGTTGGTGAGGTAGCATACTAATTAGCATTGTCTCCTACATGATCTAGTGTGCACAATGTGTTTCATGTATCTATGTTGAAAAAGTATCTTAAAGATCCATTTCATGTAATTGAACAACACCAAATACAGTTAACTAATGACTTATCTCATGAAGAACAACCTATTCAAATCTTGTATAAGAAGGAACATGTCTTAAGGACTAACATAATCCCACTAGTTAAAGTATTGTGGCAGCATTACAACAAAAAAGAAGCAACTTAGGAACGAGAAGTTGAAGTCAAAGAAAAGTATCCAAAGTTATTTGATCAATGTATGTAAATTTCAAGGATGAAATTTCTTTAAGAGGGTAGATTGTGGTGCCCTTAAACCCGATTAGGAACCGCATTGGGAACTAACCCAAGGGTATTTTTAAGGATAACCCAAAAAAGAATATATAAATAGGAAAAGGATAACAACATAAATTTAGGGCTTTTCCCTTATCGCACGACTGAAACAAAAAAAAATATAGAGGACCAAGAGAGAAGGAAGAAGAAGAAAACAAAGAAAAGAGAGAGAGAGAGAGAGAGAGAGAGAGAGAGAGAGAGAGAGAGAGAGAGAAAGCTGTCCTGCTTGCCCAAATAGCAGGAAAAAGGAGAGGAAAATGAGAATAAAGTTGGGTTTTGAACCCAAACTCAAAATCGAATTACAAAAAGGTAAGTAAAGCCTTGTCCTTCTATTTATAGAATAAGAAACAAACATATTTTCATATAAAGAAAATATCTACCTTCACAATACAAGAATCCCTTAAGTGAACAATTTCCAAAATTAAAAGAAATTACTCATCAAATAAAACCTATGAAATTAATTTAATAAATTTATGAAGGTAATCTCCTATTAACAACAACCTATGAATTTTATAATATAATCCCATGCTCTATGAATGGTTATTTATTTGCTAGCACACTTGGATTCTTTTATATTAGTGTTGGGATCCATAAATTGAATATTTGGAAGATTGTTTTCATATTATTAGATGATATGAGAGTAGTAGATTTTACAGCCACTGAAAATGAAATATATATATATATAAGAAAAGGGATTAAAAAGGGGTTTACATAATGATGATTTTGATTGGATAAAATGGGAGTTTTCATAATTATATTTAAAGTTTGATTGATTTGAGTTAAGCTACAAATTGAAGTTGGAATCACAAGAAAATGAAATGGAAATGTTAGGTTGGGCATTGCTAGTCAAATAATGAAATTGGCATAAATCACCATACTTGGTTTACATCATTAATTTACTGAGATATATGTTTTAAATGTTAGGATTTTGACAATTATGTGATATCATGGTTTAATTGTATTGTCTTATAATGTAGTGAAATCACATGTGCATTGGGATTTTGATTCCAATTCTATCAAATTAATTGACAAGAATTTGATATAATAGTTATCAAGAATTGGTTTGCTAAGCATTTGTTAATTTAAAAAAAAAAAAATCATTCAGTGCATGAGAAGTTGCTTAAATGATGAATTAAAAAGTATCATTTGGATTGTGTGCCTGTCAATGTTTGCTAACATTGCAGGAGGGATTATTAATTTCTTTGTAATAGTACCTCGTTATATGTTGCAGGTAGTAAACATTTTAATAGCCATGATTTTATTAAAGACTATGGACTTATATCTTTGGGGCCATGGGCTTTCTATGTGGCTAGTTATCCGATGTAGTAACACTCATTTAGGTAATATGAGACTTTTTTCTCCGTAAGATTTAGGCCTCTGAGAAATTTCGATTTCCGAGAGATTCTGGTCTCCGATTTTGAGGCAGCTTGATGAATGCACCAAAGTCATTGCCTATCCTTGGATTGTACTTAGATGGTCCTCCTAAGGGAGGAGAAAGGTTTTGATCTCCAAGAGGCTTGTCCTTCAATGAGTTATTGGATTATCATAATTATCAATTGCATCTCTTACAACATTATTATTGGCATGATTATTCATATTGATGAAACTTGCTTAAAGCAACATAAGGCATCTTTTGAGTGCAAATAGTCATAATTCATACATGTTAAAGTTAAAGGCATGGATTTATATAGTTGCTTATGGATCTATGTAGTTGTATTGATAGGACTACATGATTAAATTCGTAAAATTTTATTATTAATTTTTAAATTTTGAAGCACAAGTAACATCTGATTTATACCAGTTTTAATTCTGCATATTTATTAGAATGATATTTATCTTGATCTTAGTTGCTTTTGAAAGTTTTGTCTACTACAAATTTTAGAACCTGGATTTTACTTATTGAGTTTTCCCGAGCTCACCCAAAAATATCCACCCTTGCAGATAGCGAGGCTCCCAAAGACTCGTAGCACTAAGTAGGCATTTTACTGGTTGATGTTTCTTAGAAAAAGCTGGTCTTGCAGGTAGCCAGCATACTTTTTGTTACTCTAGCCTTATAAGTTAGAGTAGTTTTTTATGTACATATTGAGGTGGGCTTTGTATACTTAAACGAACAAATGTCATGTATAGATGGATGTAAATAATGTATATATCCCGTGGATGTGTGTATGATGGGCATACTGTCAGGAGGATGGTCATTGTAGAATTTTGGATGTGCATATTTAAATAAAAGTGTGTGTTTGTATACAGGTTAGAGGTTTTATTATGAATATGGGAAATTTTCTCGAGGCCCATTTTACGTCAGCATGTTGTTGGAATTGTGATCAAAAGTGCAAAATATCCATACATTAATTAAGGAAATGATGAGATGGGAGTTTCCCTCACATCCTGTGATTCAAGCTCAATTGTTTGAGTTTCGGGGTGTGACAGTGATAGTGGGCATTTCACATAAACAATTAACACATGTAGGGTGATAATTGTTAGGATTATGAGATTTTAGTCAATAGAGTAAATGACTAAGCATATACTAAATCCTATCAACTGTTGAATACCTAATGGAGTAATCATTATTAGCATACATGGTATTTTATTCTATTGAACACAAAATGTCTATAAACCTAAAAGGTTTACATATTCTCTATGTTATTTATGTTATACTTATATTATCAAATGATGATGTTTAATTGAGGATTATATACGAGTATGTTCACTGCAGATGTGGTAAGCCACATAACACATAACTTCTCAACATGGCATTCACCACTCTTAATTAAGAAATTATAGCTAAGAGGGTCTCTAGTCAATTAGAATCATGAAAATCAGTTAATGACATTAAAAACTAGTTTTATTAAATGCCTTCGTAATTAGTTAGCCATGAGCAAAAGACTAGACAGTAATAAACATCCATTCCTAGTGACAAAGATGGGATGCAATTTGGTAGATGGATTGATCTGTGGTTAACTATTGGGAAGGGCCTTGTAATTCTCTTTAAGAATTAGTTGCAACTCATTGATGGACATTATTGTGTGTTAAAGTTTCAATGTTTGAAGGTTTTTTATTCTTTTTTTATAATCTAGAATAGGATTCTTAATATAGTTAAATTATGATTAATACCTAATTGGAATGGGTCCTATAGTTAAAGAGATGCGATATCTAATGGATCCATGCTTCACTCTTCATTCCTAAAATATTTTTAGGTCTATAAATAAACCAGGACATTCAGTCTTGATGCCCATCAAATCGATCTACATCTAGAACCCTAAATGGTCATTTGGAGGGTTTGCATGCATACCAAAGGGGGTAGAATATTTGAATTGATAAGTGAGGCATTTTCATGATTTTTTTATTATTATTATTTAGGTTTATAATCACTAGTAATTCATGTGATATATCAACTAAAAAATCCAAAGAAGAATACATAAACTTGCATGGCTCCTCCAACGTTTACATAGGACCTCCACAATGATGAGATCCATGGTTGGAGATGAGCTCCTAATTAGAGAGTGAAGTCCAAATACAAAAGGGGCATCTTGTATAAAGTATAAACGGAATGCCCTATGGCTTTATAGAATTTTTGTCTCTATAAGGGAGGTCCTTGTAGAAAGTATGGTGTCTTCCCAAGGGTAAGAAAGAAGTTCATAATTTCACCATTACTCATTTCCCATATAAGGAACTATAGGTGATTATCACAAATTTACCACATGGACCATTCAGACAAAAAAAAAAAAGATGGACAAATTGAACATGAAAAAAGATGAAAAGAGAACTTTGTTTAGTTCATTAAATAAGGGTGTTTTAGTCATTTTAAGATATTAAGTTAACATCTTTAATTTTTGGATGGCGGATGATTAAAATAAAGCAGGTGAGTCAAAAATAAACTTACAGATAACAGGATATTCTTAACTTATAAATAAGGCAACCTTAGTCATTTCCCTTAGATGTTCAAGTTTGTGATAAAAAAAAATTTCAATCCAATGGTGATTATAGAGGATTGCACACTTGCATTATTATCTTTAACTGTCAGGATTTCAAATAATAATATCCACATTGATAATAGTAATAATAATAATAATTGATGACGTGCCAAGGAGGAGCTTCCCTTCGCGCTAACCAGATGGTCCACAATCGGCCCAAGTCCCCGCTTGAATATTTCCTGCGCACACTAGACAGTAGAGGGTCAGGGAGCTAGTGCCGACGGTGCGCCGACTTCTAGCTCTCTGACAGTCAAGTCAGAGAGATCAGGAGGGCTATAGAAGGGGCTTTTTTCTATTAGGGTTTTCTCAAAACTCATACCTGAGTAGCAAGCCAGTGCCTCTATTTATAGACTCGGATTATAGTGTATCGAGACGAAGACCACGTGTCACTTTCTCCCTCCGCCCTCGCACATCATTGCCTCCCATGCTCTTGTACGTCCTTGTCTCCCACAATTTCAGGTGTGTATTCTCCTATCACGCCTGTCCTTTTCTCAGAATTGGCAAGTCTGTTGCAGAGGTTATGCGATTCGTATAACGGTTTTTGGATCACACTTATCCTTAGGTTGACTTAGTCAAGATCGTCACCCCCAACAGTCGGGGCCTCACCAAGGATTAAGGGCCCCGGGGCCTCAAGCAATCCTTGGGTGTTGAGTGCCATAGATGGGTGTCAGGATTATTGACACAAGTACTAAAATAGCTGTGGGACGATTTTGGTTAACCTTGGGTTGAGTAGTAGTGGAAAGGTTCTGGTTCGGGGTCGGGGTTCCGGTCTGCAGCAGTCGTGGGGCCTAGGGGGCTAAAATCCTCGGGGTCCCCTGGGTCTAGTCTTTCTAGGGTCACTCTCCTAGGTCTAGTTTTTATAGGGTCGTGGTTTTCCCCCATCAATTGCCCCCTCATTCCCGGGTCCAGGGTAACGTGGCTCGAGAATGCGAATCATCTGTGCTCCTCAGCAATTATCTCGGGTGCTAACAGTGTCATTTCAACTATCGAGGTGGCATCTATTGGGACAGGTGCTAATGATGGCTTCACATTTAATGCGTCTTAACAACCGAGAGGGCATGCTTGCGCCGGTAGGGGTTAGATTAAACGTCACGTTATTTTGGGTTTCTAGGTTATCCAATGGCTATCGTTTTAGACTTTTTAAATTTTTGGGGATCCGCATGTCACCTCGTTTCCTGGTTCTAATTCTCCAGCCCTTGGATGGGCGACACATGTAGGGTCGGGGATAGTTGGGATTTCCTATAAATGCATCATTTGTCATCATTTCGTCTTCTTTTTATCTCTATTTCCTGTTCCTCATTTCTGAGGCAATTTTCGGCAACCACTGTATTCTAAAAGCCGTAACTTGAGCCTCTGCCACACTCCGGTATTCTCGTATTCGTCTCTTCCCAAAGTATTTCTTACTTAGGCTCCCCCTATTTCTTGCTTTGTTTTTATCGCCAGTGTTTGGGCATTTCTTTCTGCTCAGTGTCCTGTTCCTGCTACTGCCGGCGTAGCCTGTTTATCTTTCATTTTTGGCGACGTTTATTTTTCTTTTTAGTTGTCCCTTCTCCTGTACCCACTCATTCTATAGATGGTGTCTAGGGATTTCATTGACTGGTTAGTCGATGGAGCCAACGACTTATCAGAAGTCTGGTAAGTTCCCTCAGGGCAGGCTACCGAGTTTGCTTCGACTAGTGCCCGAGGGGTAACAAGGGAGATCGCCCCCGATGAGGATTTTAAAGCCACTCAATATGGCTCTGAGTTGGGGGCAAAGACCCTTGCTCAGTATTATACGACCTATCAAATCCCTAAGGGGGTAATCCTTACTGCCCCTCAGGAGGCTCGGGCTTTTAAAGCCCCCAATAATAGTGTTGCGTTGTAAGAGTAGGCCCTCATGGCAGGCCTTAGGTTCCCGATTTCCTGTTTCCTCAGGGAACTGTTACTTTATCTTGGGCTGGCACCCGGGAAGTCAATGCCCAACACTTGGAGAATAGCCATCGGGTGCATGGTTCTATAGGAGCTGACCTTCCAAGGGCAACACCACCTCACTCTTAGCGAGTTTTTTTGCTATTTTACCGTCAAAGAGCAAGAACCAGGGTGGTTCTTCTTTGCTAGCTGAGACCTATCGCTAACTTTGGTAACGGGGCTCCTGAGCACAAATAGCTGGTGGAAGACACGATACTTCTTTGTTTTGGGTGATGATTGGGAATGCCTCTTGAGAGAGGTACCTAAAGTGAAGTTCAATCGACATTGGGCGTCGGTCATCAGCCCGGTGGGTAAGTTGCTATTCTGCTATAGTCTGTCATGCATTTCCATTCTACTGTCCTATCTTTGACTTGCCTCTCTCTCTTCTTTTTTTTAGATATCGAAGCGGGCAAGTCATCTGGTGAGGAGGAGGATCGCATAAAGAGGGTGGTGAATTACCCTATTCACGCCTTCCTGGACCTTGCCACTCCCGACTGGCTTTTCCAGTGCGAATTCAGACCTAACCTGGGTAAATAGACCCCTATCCTACACTTTGTTGTTTCTTTCCCTATCTTTTTTCTTTATATGTATACTGATCTCTGATCTAGGGTATGTTTTTGTGCAGCAATGAAGACCGTTGGGAGCTATCTTGCCAAGGCTAAGGAAATCAGGGACGTAGCCTAGGGGGAAAGAAGGTTGTTCAGCCAACAACAACCCAAGCGGGGGCATCCACTACCTTAAAGAAGAGGAAGCACACCGTTGCCCCCGGTCAGTGATAAACACGGTTTTCTCTTGATCAGGCTCGTACATCTAAATCTGGTTATATCTCGAGAAGGCGCCATGAAGCTAAGGGTTTGGTGGTCAGCTGTTGAATCGACCATGGTGTCGATCTTGGGGAGTGGGAAGCTGTCCTTTAGGCATGCTTTGTTCAGGTCGATGAAGTCAACACACATTCACCATTTTCCGTTCGACTTCCGTACCATCACCACATTGGCTAGCCAATCGGGGTAGTGAACTTTCTTCATAAAATCGGCTGCCAACAGCTTCTCCACCTCTTCTACGACTGCATGGTTATGTTCTGGGGTGAAATTTCTTTTCCTCTATTTGATGGGCCTCAAGGCCGAGTTCATATTCAGTTTATGCACAGCCACTCGGGGGTCTATCCCCGGCATGTCCTCATGTATCCAAGCAAATACATCTCGATTTTTTTATAAGAAAGTCCCTCAGCAGTGCCTTGAACTCTATTGGTAGGTCTGACCCCACCCAGGTTGTTTCGTCTGGTGTGTTGATGTTGAGGATGATGTCTTCTAACTCTCCCCCCGGTTCTGCTACTACCTGAACCCTCTCATCCCAGACTTCCAGGCTTTCGATTGACATGTTCTCTCTAGGGATTGACTCCCCTTTGAGCGAAGCCATATAGCATTCCCTAGCTGCCACTTAGTCCCCTCTAACTTCTCTAATTCCCTTCTCTATCGGGAAGCGCATCAACAGATGATACGTTGACATGACTGCTTTGAGTAGGTTCAGTGCAGGCCTTTCGAGTATTGCATTGTAAGCCGAGGGACAATTAACCACCAGAAAATCTATCACTCTAGTAGTCTGACATTCTCCCGTGCTAGATGTGATAGGCAAGTTGATTGTCCCTAGTGGAAGCAATCGATCACCTGTAAATCCCACCAATAGTGTCTAGAAGGGACTGAGTTTGTCTCGCCTGATTACCATCTGATCAAAGGTGGGGAGGTAAAGGATATCTGCCGAGCTGTCGTTGTCGAGGAGGATGCGGCAAGTGAGGTAATTTGAGATGACCAAGGTTACCACCAAGGGATCATCGTGAGGTTGACTTACCCCTTGGGCATCCTCTACCGAGAAAGTGATGGGTGGGCACCCTGACTTGAGTTTCTTTGTTGGCCTCTCTATCATCATAAGCTGTAGACCCCTTTCTATACGGATCTGCCTCACATACAACTTCCTGACAGAGCTAGACTCTCCTCCCCCTGCGAAGCCCCCAGATATCACCCTTATCTCCCCTATGGGTCCATCAAGCCTTCTTTCTTCTTGGGTTGGGGGGGTCCCGTCGGGCACTCTCACGCTTTATCTGTTGTCGGTCAGCGACAAACCTCTGTAATCAGCCTCTTTGAATCGGGGCATTAATTTGCTCTTTCAAGTCGAAGCAATCGTTGGTGTCGTGGCTGTGGTCCCAGTGGAAATGATAGTACTTTTCGTGGCTCCTCTTCTCCGACGGGGCACGGATTCTCACGGGCCATTTGATACTAGAATCGTCCCTTATGTGCATAAATAACTTTTCTATAGGTGCATTAAGAGGGGTATAATTTTGAAAGTTACTGAGGGGAAGGTTGACCCGTGGCCTTGTCTAGTGAATGCTGCCACTTTTTTTTGCCTGGGGGCTCCTCTCCTCCTGTGGCGCTTGTTATGGCTCCCTTTTCCTCTTGTCGTGGTGCGGATTAGACCCGGCATCTCATTCTCGTCTGGCGTTAAGGGTGTCCTCGGCATTCATATGCTGTTGTGCCTTCACCATGAGATCGGTCATCCAGGTCGGGGGGTTCTTTGATAGAAAGAACAGGAGTTTAGAAAGTGCTAAACCTGCCATTAAGGCTGCCACAATCATCCTTTCGTCGATGTCATCGACTTACAAGGTCTCCTTATTGAACCAGGACATGTAGTCCCGCAACGACTCCCCCCCTGTTCTGTTTAATGTTCAAGAGGTGGGTCGCTGGCTTGAGATGCCGTTGGCCACCAACAAATTGCCAGCTTAACTCCGTGAAGTTAGATATGCTCCCGGATTTCAGCCGGCCAAACCAGACTCTGGTGGGGTCCTTGATCGTCGTAAAAAATGCCGGGCACATTATCTCGTCAGGCACCGCTTGGAGGCTCATGTATGTCTTATAGGCCTCCAGGTGATCTAAGGGGTCCTTTCCTCTGTCAAACATTTTCATCTATGGTGGCTTGAACTTGTCAAGGAGGGGTCGAGCCATTACCTCTGTAGTGAAAGGGTGATCTGCCCTATGGATGAGCTCGTCGACGGTGGCTGGGGCTTTGCTTTTCAGCGCCTCCCTCATCGATGCCATCTCCTTCCTTACATCCTTCATCTTCTTCTCCTAGGATCCTAGGATACAAGCTCTCTCTTCTTGGTGACTTTCTCAAAATCGGGATGCTGAGGCGCTCTCATCATCGTGTATTTGATCTTAGCTCCGGTTTGGAGGGATGTGAGACCATGGCTGGCCTGCATCTCCGTCGCCCGGTGCGCCTCTCCACCCTCTCAACTCTAACATGATCTCCCAGTTCTGCTCCATTAGCAACTGTACATTCGTCATGAGCCCCTAGATCTTCCACTCAAGCATGTTGACCCTCGCGGTTTCGAGGCGCACTCCGTCGGAAACAGAGGCTTCAAGTCCGTTGACTCCATTAACATGGTTGTGCTGAGCCGCCCTCGATCTAGTGTTAACCATACAAACCTTCAGTACTGCTGAAAACAATTGTTCCCACAGACGACGCCAACTGATGACCTGCCGAGGAAGAGCATCCCTTCGCACCAACTAGATGGTCCACAATCGGCCTAGGTCCCCACTAGAACACTTCCTGCGCACACTTGACAGTAGAGGGTCAAGGAGCTAGTGCCGACAGTGCGCCAGCTTCTAGCTCTCCGACAGTCAAGTCAAAGAGATCAGGAGGGCTGTTGAAGGGGCTTTTTCTTGTTAGGATTTTCTCAAACCTCATACTTGAGTAGTGAGCCGGTGCCTCTATTTATAGACTCGGATTAGAATGTATCATGACGAAGACCACGTGTCACTTTCTCCCTCTGCCCTCACACGTCACTGCCTCCCATGATCTTGTACATCCTTATCTCCCATGATTTTTGGTGTGTTTTCTCCTGTCACGCCTGTCCTTTTTTCAGAATTGGCAGGTCTGTTGCAGAGGTTATGTGATTCGTATAACAGTTTCTAGATCACGCTTATCCTTAGGCTGACTCAGTCGGGAACGTCACCCCCAACAGCTAGGGCCACACCAGGGATTAAGGGCCCCAGGTCCTCGGACAATCCTTGGGTGTTGTGTGCCATAGATGGGGGTCGGGATTATTGACACCAGTACTCAAGTAGCTGTGGGACAGGTCTGGTTAACCCTGGGTTGAGTAGCAGCGGAACAGTTCTGGTTCGGAGTCGGGGTTCATGTCTCCAGCAGTCGTGGAGCCCGGGGGGCTAGAATCCTTAGGGCCCCTTGGGTCTAGTCTTTCTAGGGTCACTCTCCTAGGTTTAGTTTTTATAGGGTCATGGTTTTCCCCCATCAATAATAATAACAACAACAACAATAAGAACAATGATATTAATAAATACTCAGATAGGAATATCTTAATCTCATATTTTGAATTAAAACTTTGCTTCTCATTCATAGTGTTTATTTACCAAAAATATAAAATTCATAAAAGTTTTGTATGTATCAATGTTATGATGATAGGTTTGCTTGATGAGTCATCTAGGAAAACTAGAAATTTTATTTGTAGTGACTTAGGTGGAGACCTAAACAGGGGATGAAATCGTATGCGCCACACCCCCTGATGGGACACTCGGGGGGTGGAATCCATTCACTTTTTGGAGGTTTTTGATTCCCCCTCCTGAGTATCCCATCAGGGGGGGTGTCGCACTTGATATCAGACCCCTAAACAGGATAGTTTCACTACTCTGTTCATCTGTCGTTAATTTTTCGTAACAAGAAAAAAAAAATTGTCACAGCAAATCTTTGTTGCTTTGTCAGAGACGAAAAAAGGATCTATTGGTCTCATGTCATGTGAGATCACCTTATTTAAGTGGTGAACTGGTCTCATCTGATTATTTTCCCAATATTTGGGGGCACTTTTTAAAAGAAAAAGAAAAATTGACATTGATTTATATCCTTGATATAAATCTGAACACGTCATCCCTTCACATCGCTGGGCTGATTCTCCATTTTAGACTTTGTCATGAACCACAACAAATGCAGGAAGTCGGGAACCGACAATTAATGGGTCTCACATAGGAGATCAAACGTGTGAAAGATCTAAGAGATTATGGTCCCGATCATCCTATTAATTGCATTGTTATTAGATAGACTAGAAAATACACTTTCTGTGGTCCAAAGAAACAAAAAGAAAGAAAAAACACCTTCTTGCCTTTATATTCTCCTACTTGGTATAAATAGAGGGAACCATTCAAGAGGTACAAATCAACCCATTGCATTTGTCAATGTGACACATTTCAATGTGGCTATTAATTGTCATCATCCTTGGTGGGGAGATACGGGATTCCTAGCTATGAGAACTTGGTCAATTGGAACGAAGGGCAATGGTTGGCTTGAAGAATTCCCACCTGAAGTTAAAATTGGATTAAAATCAGTCATCCCTAACCAGGGCTGTTAAGGTAACACGAGAAAAAGAGGATTAGTGGAGCATGGCTAAGGTGTATGTACTGCGGCCACAGTTTGGTAAATGCATAGGACCAGCATTTTAGGTCACAACACTCTTCTTCTGTTTTACAACTTAAAAAGTCTGTAAAAATTGGTCGCTAAAAAGATATATCAATTAAGAACCACAAAGCTAATACCCCCTAAAACAATATTAATTTGTGAAACCACATATCAAGACGTGGTTCATGACCTGGTTGATACGTCAAAGACTTGTTAATTGAGTCATTATGTATTAACCATATTGGATGGGGTAGATCCGAATCGGTTCCTAAAATGCCCACATTCTTATTCCAAGTTCAAATCTAGAGTCTAGACCACTAAATTAGATTGAATCAAACCAAAATAAGGAGAAAATGAGATGGGCCAGCGAGTCTAGACAAGAATTGCCACCCTAGAACTTTCCAAACCAAAGAAAAGCGAGCCGTGTATACTAGTACAAACCATGACTAAGAAGGGTCAGTTTTTCGATGGAAGACATGGTATTGCCTTTTCAAGGGAAATGTCAGTTTCAAACCCCATCACTATAATGCATATAAAAACCAATCATGGTCCACCGCTATTATATCTGTTATTCTCCCTATTTTAGAGACAATAGGCGTCAATTGCTAAAACACGGTTAATAAAAAATGTTGTTGCATTTTAACCCTCAAATTGGTGTAAGGGCCTTATGCAATTGCAACAAGGAGCCGATGGATGTTAAATTAGACATAGAATGGAGTTAAAAATCCGATCTGATCTGCTCCACTCCCTATCCATTTTGACCAGTTTTGTATCTTAAAACTATATATCAACTTGAAATTCATATCAAATCTGGATCCGGACCCCCTGAACTTACCTGGATCTTGGTTGCATTCAGATGTTGGGTGAAGTTGGGTCTTAATATATGTCATGTACCCAAAAAAAAAAAAAAAACCCTCAAAATGAAGCATGGGTATTAAGATCGGATCCATGTTCAACTTCTATCCATTCTGAACCTTGGGTCAAATATGAATGGGTCGAATCCAATCCAATTTATTGTATGTCTTACTGTTATGTTGATTACATTTTGATTTAAAAATTGCAACCCCTCACATGTCATCTTTGAATCCAGTTCTAATCCAAAATTAATATTTTGAAGATGGTTATCTTCCAATAAAAAAAGTTGCAAGAAGGACTTTTATTATGAGGGTAAAATTTTGGACTTAAATGCCCTTTACCATGATGAGGGATGGGTTGAGACATGCTGGTTGCTCAATTCACTCATACTCTTCAGAAAGGAAACATGGACCCGATTTCTTCTGTAAAGTTGTTTTCTGTGTTGAAGAGTGGAAAGTCATTTCTTTGGAAATAAGTTTGCTAGACCACTTAGAGGAGCCTTGTTTGCAAAGAAATTCGGACCAAGAGAAATTTATGAGGCAGCTTCTTGGTGGAATTATCCTAAAAGGGTTTCCCACGTTTGCCAAATGCTTTTTCTATATTCAAAGTGGAAAATCATTTATAAGAAGAGACAATTTTGCTAAACGGCTAGGAGAGTAGAGTCGTGTACAAAGGAATTGGGACTGCAATAAGGTTTTGACGCTGCTTCTAAGACATGATGTCCCAAAAAGGGTTTCAAATGTTTGCCAAATCTCTCTCACCTAATGAATGGTTCAACAGAAAATCCTCCACAAAAGTGCTTTGAAAAGCTCTATTGCTTTATGAATCACGAGTTAACTAAGAAATCCAATAATAATAATAATAATAATAAAATTTATTATACATACAATTAAAATATTTAAAAATTATAGAATAAAGCTAAACCAATGTATTTTCAAGTATTTTACCAAGTTGATGAAATCAATTCGGTTGAGTTATTATAAAATAAGTCAAAGTCCCAAGTGTACCCATGATTCAATTGAGTCAAGTAATTGCATTTGGCATTGTTTAGTATTTTTGTTGTTTTTTGTGTAAAATAAGCAGATTTATTTATTTATTTATTTTGGCTTGTTTTGGTATGTACATAACTTTTTGGATGACTTTGGAGAAAATCTGTTTTAGGAAAAATTTTCGGTATGTATAGGAGCGGTCATGTGGCATTAAAATTTCATAATATTTGCGTAAGGATGCCCCTATTAAAACTGGAAATACCAAAAAAGTTCTTCAGTTATGATCTATCCAAACATCATGAAATACCAAAAATACCCATATAGTGTAAGTTAAAGTATCAAAAATGCCCTTCTAATATAGGGGATATTAAAAATATTCTAAGATAACACCTTGTTGCTAAACAAAATTTTCTTTTGAATAAGTGTTTAAATTTTCAGTAAGCACTTAATAATTTTTAACCAAATGACATATGATAGTTCAATAAGTGCATCCGAAAAAATGCTTATTGAAAAACACTTATTATAATTTAAACAATACCAAACACAGCCTGAGTACTGGATTGAATTGTCGAGTTTTACTATGCTATAAGAAGGCAAGCAGTAAGAGCAAGTCCCTCAGAAGAGCCGGTCTTAGAGGATCTAATAGCACCAAATGCGTCATACCACGCAATATGATAATTTTGGGTTATGGCACGATTTCCAAAAACTCTCTTGATAACCAATAACGCATTGAAGCTTTGTGGAGGATTAGCTCAAGACAGTTTCACTACAATAACCCTCCCACACTGGGCAATTCGTGTTGGCAGGTGGGGTTCGTGCCGTGTCATGATAACGGTATAAGACAATATGGCTCAATCCTAACCTGACTCATTTATTAATCGTGTCAAAGCAAATCAACCCACTTTAACCTTATATGCATTCAGTCAGCCCTGACCCGCTTATTTCGTGTTGAGTTCAAGGGTTATGTGTTAATTTGTGTTGGCGAGCCACATTTGTATCGTGTCAAGTTAAGGGTATACGACTATATAAATCAACCCAAAACACGTTTACAGCCAACCCTAACCAGTTTATTTCATGTTAGGTTCGTGTCAGGTTCACTGATCATATCAAACACTGCCACCCCTAAGTTCAGACTTGGCTCATTAAGATTGAGGTGAGCTTGGCCTAGGCTCCAAACTCGAGGCCTAAATCTTAAAAACCAATAGATCATAAAGATGGGTCTTTGAAACAGGAACAACAACCTCTCTCTCTCTCTCTCTCTCTCTCTATATATATATATATATATATATATATATATATATATATATGAAGAAAATGTTCTGTGATGATAAAGTGTCTGTAGTGTTTTTGGTGAATTAGGAGCTGACATATATTGTATTTGGGGTTCAAAAAAGTGCTCAGGCGTATAAAAAGAGATACCAAATTCAAGAGTATATCATGTCAATCAATGGCATGCCTACATAGGCATGTGTCAACACAGACAATCATTCTTATGAACTTGAAACATGGCTGAAACTCAGCTTCTGAAGAACTGAACTCTTAGCCTTACCAAAAACTAGTTCAGCTCATTGATAGCCAATTAGGGGAGGCCTGATATCCTCTGCGACAACCCCCTCTGTGACGCACGAGGGCCAAGGCAGAGGGGGGGAATCAATTCACTTTTGGAGTTG
>JAOXJP010013891.1:0-17656 GCA_025762735.1 Platanus orientalis | reverse complement strand
AATCAATTCACTTTTTGGAGGTTTTTGATTCCCCTCCCTGAGTGTCCCATCAGGGAGGGTGCCGCAGATGATTTCAGGCCGGTTTGAATAAGAGAGATATATCGTCAGTAGCAACCAACGCGTGAGACGATGTCCAGAAGAAAAAAAAAAAAAATTTGTTTTTGGAAAGTACTCATGATTCTGAGGGTGTTACAGTAAATACAAAGATAATATATGTGCATTTATCAAAATACCCTTTCCAAGCGTGCGACACCTCACAATACCCATCAAGTCACACGATGTCTGGAATAAAAGTTATTTTGAAAAGCACCCATGAATCAGAGGGTGTTATAGTAAATACAAAGTTAATTTATGTGCATTTATCAAAATACCCTTTTTCAAGCACTTCATTTCTCCTGCCAAAAAAAAAAACCTTCATTACAACACGTCATACTACCAATCAAAGCGTAACAGGATATCTAGAATAAAAGTTATTTGAGAAAGTATTCAGGAGTCAGAGGGTATTATAGTAAACACAAAATTAATATGTGCATTTATTAAAATACTCTTCTTCAAGTACGTGACAGTATCAATACGACTATGTGAGACCATATCAGGAAAAAAAAAGTTCTTTTTGGAAATCATGAATCAGAAGTTATTGTAGTAACTACAAAGTTCATATATGTTCATTTATCAAAGTACCCTTTTTCAGTCACCGCCATTACTCTTACCAACTTCATTGTGACACCTCATATGACCAATCAACGCGTGATACGATGCCCAGAAGAAAAGTAATTTTGGAAAATATTCATGACTTACAGGGTGTTATAGTAAATACAAAACTAGCATAAGTGCATTTATCAAAATACCCTTTTCCAAGCACCGGGTAGATCAGCACAAAATAAAGGACATCTTCGTAAAATTGCAAAACCAGAACAGGCAAAGTTTGTAAATTAAGACTACATTTTGGCCATTTTCACAACCCACAAGTTTATATAATCCAGGAAACGCCGTATATCTTTTAGCCTATTTGTTTCCTTTGACAGCGAGAGGGAAGAGAGTGGAGGGGAAGCAGAAGCGTCAGGAAAGGACGGCGGCATCTCTCAGACTCGGAAAGAGTTTGGTCAGATTTAGAGAGAGAGATGGGTGAGAAGAGATTCGCCGTTCTTCTCTGCGCCGAGGATTCGGAGTACGTGAAGAAGATGTATGGAGGGTATTTTGGGGTGTTCGTCGGAATGTTGGGAGAAGAAGGGGAGAGCTGGGACCTGTACAGGGTCGCCGGCGGCCAGTTTCCCGACGAGAAAGTGGTCGGATGTTATGATGGGTTCGTGATCACCGGTAGCTGTAGCGACGCTCACGGCAATGATAGTTGGATCTGTGAACTGCTGGATCTCTTGAAGAAGTTGATTTCGATGAAGAAGAAAATCCTGGGTATCTGTTTTGGGCATCAGGTATGGAAACTCCTAGTCTGTCATTTTAAGTTGTTGGAACAGAAAAACGGAAAAAGGGTGTTTCTGGTTTTCATTTTCTAAATATGAGATCTACTTATTTTATTTTATTTTCCTTTTCTGCAATATTTTTTTGATCTTTTCATTGATGATGCCTTCACGGCTGGTTCATTTGCTTGAAGAAATTGATTTGGAATTTGGGAACAGTAATTTTTGGTTTAGGAAAGGATATTCTTACAGGATTTTCCGTCCAGGATGGTGTCCAGGACACCAGTGGCCATCATATGGAATAAAATGGATGGGTGATGCATTTTTTGACTGTAGAATATGCATTTTATTCCATTAGATGACCCCTAGTGTTCTGGACACCATCCTTGACGGGCAATCCTGGACAGACATCGTTTTCCGGAAAATTGATAGGGGTTTAGGATTACGAAGGAAAGAGAGGAGCCAGGATGAACTGCTGCGCTGGCATCCCTACTGTGACGAGAGTATTTTGGTAAATTCATCAATAATAGAAAATGTTTTAATAATTTTTTATGCCACGTAGCTAGAACTCCTCGTGATGCTGTTTGTCGCCTCGTGGTTGGTGCATTGGAATGAATATTCATTTTGGATTAATATGGGCCACACGACACACCGATGTCATCACCATGCCCTGGGAAGAAATCGTCTGCGCCACCCCCTTGATGGGACACTTGGGGGGAATCAATTCACTTTTTGGAGGTTTTTGATTTCCCCTCCTGAGTGTCCCATAGGGGGTGTGGCGTAGAGGATTTCAGGCCGCCCTGGTGGTACCCTTTCATGTGTTTTGCTGTGACAATTTTTGCTTAAAAGCTACCAAAAAAATGATTGTCTGTGTTGACACAGACCTCTATAAGTGTGTCATTTAATACTATTTAGGGAAAGGATCTGCATAATGAATTAGTTTGTCCCTCTTGAATTTGGTGTCTCATTTAAATAAGGGGTTCATTTGAACACTTCTTTTTTTTTTTATGGTTTTAACCTTGTTCACCCCAATTTTTATACTAAAAATTAGGTGAGAACTAATCTCGTGAGAACTGTGAAAACAGCATCAGGGTACGGACACATCAGTGCCGAAAAGTGATAAGTGCCTCCCAAAAAAGTGCAAATCACTTTTTGGTACTGATGTGTCAGCCCTTCTAGTGCCGTTTTCACGGTTCTCACAAGATTCGTTCTCACATAATCCAAGCCCCAATTTTTATGAACCTCCATCTTTTGTGTATAAGGAGGGGCATAGGGGACAGACAAATTAGATGGAGCAGATCCTTTCCTTAAAATAAAATAATAAAAAAAAGAGGAATCAGCTTTAGTTTATAGAAGCATGGTCCCACAAAATTTCTTAGGACGACAAGCTCACGTTCCCCGGCCCCGGGTTGTAGGCTTGTAGCCTAGCTGGGTACATTGTTAGAACGCGACAACACTAGGTGGTCATCTCAAATGTCAATAATCCTTTCTACCTAGTTTGCCCACTTCTTTTCAGTATTCATTTCGCTTTGACAATCTCACGTGAAAAGATACGGAGAAGATTGGGTACGGAAATCATCTGTTCCTGATGTATTAGAATGGCATCAGGGTGGAAACATCAGCATTGAAAAGTGATAAGCATTAAGCCCCCCGATGTCATTCTAATACATCAGGAAATTTTGATTTCCGTACCTAATCCCAGCCCGAGTAGGCACCGTTCTCCATTTTCATCCCTCTTCTCTTGTTTTACTTGTTCAATTGGGGAATCATACCACCAAAGCCAGTCGCTCCTACAGCTCTTAATATGTCTGTATATTTTTTTTTTCGGGGACTCTTTGATCACACAGATCTTGAATCGTGCACTGGGAGGAAAGACTGGCCGGGCAGTCTCTGGATGGGACGTCGGAGTAAGAAGCATCAACCTCTCGCTGTCGTCCAAGCTGTTCTCCTCTCTCAATATGCCTTCTCAACTCTCCATCTTCGAATGCCACCGAGACGAGGTTCAAACTTTACCCTTAATAATACTAACTTGTGTTGTCAATTTTATAAAGGGTGGTGCAGTGGGTTAAGCTCTAAACTTGAAAAACAAAAATAAATTCTCAGGTGTTGGAGTTGCCGGCCGGCGGGGAGGTGACGGCGTGGTCGGGTAAGACGGCGATCGAGATGTTCAAATATGGAGACCACATCATGGGCATCCAGGGCCACCCCGAGTACACCAAAGACCTTTTCCTCAACATTGTGGACCGCCTCCTCAATCGCAATCTCATTCAAGAGGGTGAAGCTGAGGTGGGGAAGGCGCGCGCGGAGGAGCTGGAGACGGACAAGGAGGCATGGAAAAGATTGTGCAAGAGCTTTCTCAAGGGGGTTCTATTATAGTCGTATTCCTAATAATAATAAGCAACTTTTATTTGTTGGAAGTGTCGGTGAATTTACATGTATTTGTAATTAAATTGATAATAATTAGGGTAGGAGAGAAACTGGGGGGGTGAGAAAGAAAGATGGTTTTATTTAATCTTTTCCTTTATGTGAGCGATGTGAGGCTGCTTGGTTTGTCCTGGGTGGGCTTCGTTGATGTTGTGTGGGTTATGGGTCCCATTTGGAAGTTCAAACCATAATGATGAAGAAAAGATTTGATCCTATCTTTTCTCCTTTTATATAGTTTCGATTTGATTGATCTCTTATCAGCGGTGTAGGATGTCCATTGTATTAGAAATGATTGATTCATTTTGTACACTTGTGTGTGGTGCCCTCCCTACACTTTCGGAGCAAATTTTCTCCGTTGTGTGTGACCAAATTCAAAAAACACGTCATGTGTCATTCTGTGATAGACGTCTTACATGGGCTTGCTCGTACCATTGTTGTTGGTCCTACACCCATGGGTCCGTATCACCTGCAATGGGAATAAATTAGCCAAATTTTTACGGCCTAAGAGTTGGGGTGGGGTCCAAGCACTTCTTAGAAGGGCCTACCATCCTTGGCCCCCCAAAAAATGCCTAGCCCCACCCCCTCTCCCTCTCCCACACTATAAAACTTCGGCTCATTAGTTGGAATGAAATCATCTGCAATGCCTCATGGGGCAACACACAGTGGGGTGAGACTTACTCACTTTTTGGGATGTCCCATCACCTCCAAAAGTGTCTTGCCCCATGAGGTGTCACACAAGGGGGGCATTATAAGTGATATCGCCCCCTACTAGTTGATATCCTCTATAACATGAATAATTATGCTAGGGCTGGAGCCATCATTCATGGAGCACCACGTGAGTACTGGCAAAAATGTATGAGCTTCGTTACCTAATTAACACTACGAAATTGAGCTAACACTACTTACCAAGAAAAGAAAATAAACTTTCCTTCCTGTGGGACTATTTGATCAATAGCTCTTCATCCACAGGTGGATCATAGTCAAGAGACCGACGTCCTATTGGCTGTAGGCTGACACGTGTGTGTGGGATTACAACATCAAAAAAAGTATTCATCAAAAGAAGTGGGTATCCTAAAAGAGGCACCAAATTTAAAAACACATGGCATGTCATTCTATGGCATGTTTATAATTAAAGGCTCACAAACACTTTCTGTGTACAAACAATCATCCTCCATTATTTTTATACTTGGGTTTTCCTGATTATATTGTGAATTTTTTCCCAGGGGTTAATGTTAGGCGTAATCATGAGTAATTTTACTTTTACTTTTATGTTTTGGTTGCCAGTGTTGGCGAATTCGTGTTTTTTGTGCGATTGATTATGTTAAAAACTAAGCATGAAATTAAATTTGAGTACCTATTTTTTACATTGATTCTTTTTTTTCTATTAATTCATGTTGTTTGAAGTAATGCATACCATTTCTATAGCAATTTTTTCTAGGCAATTACTCTTGATATTATGTTTATTCTTTTTTCTTTGTATTACTGAAATCTAGAATCTTCACCCATGTTTTCTCTTTTCTTTTCTTCATTGTCATCTTAAAAAAATAATAATAATAATCTTTCCAGTTCTTAAAAATATGATAAATGTTATCAATTTCTAAATTATGTTAATTTAATAGAATTTAGAGAAAACTTGAGATTCGATAAATCAAATTAACACTTGAGGCATCCTAGAATATTCAGATATAGTACTATTTGTTCAGCCTAATGATCTAACTTCGGCACATGCAGATGAAAGAGAAGGGATGGATGAATCATTTATCAATCTGATCGACAAGAGAAATTTAAGAAGTAAATGGTAAACACAATCGGAAGAATCCACCCCACTGTTGAGTTGGCAAAAAATTTCAGACGTTTGACACATGTAAATTAGGTTTTCATAAGCAGTCACTTCATCGATCTGGTTCTTGACTCTCCCTTTCGATACTAAAGCTGTTGCAAGTACTGCATATGATCTTGTGAAAAACACTTGATTTACTGTCCATATAACAATAGTTTTGTAGGATAGAACAAAAAGGTTTTACCTTTTCTTCTTCTTTTTTATGAAGAAAGACACACGTACACATAGAGGGGAACTCCACTTTGGACATCAGAAGTGATCACAGGTTTTAATGCCAAGGACCCTCGTAAACTCACACACAAACCTCTCTCAGAGAGAGGTACTAATAAAGCACGTGATGCTCAAGCTTTAGGAATTTAGAATCATATATGATACTCACGCCTCAGGAACCACACAGACTCACCTAATCAAAATGTAAACTAGGTTTGAGAATAGGTGGTGCAACTTGTCGGCCATCTAAACTACGTAACATTCAGGACAACCACAGCCACATGTTACTTAAGTTCTCTGGCGGCGTTGGACAGCCTACTTATTCGAAAGATTCTTAAAATATTGTTGTATAAACCCATCAAATCTAGATAGAGGCTTTTTTTGTTTAATATTATTTTCATTCTAAAATTTGATCCTTGTCGGTAGTAGTCCAAGATTTTAATTTGAATGGTTAGGATGGTTGATAGTTTTGCTGTCTGGAAGATGATACGAGCAAAAGATGGTTCAATGACTTTCGAGAATGAATTCATTAGTTGAGAGATTAGGATACAGGTAGATAGCAATGGGTTAGGCCTTATTCAATGTAGATTTATCCTTGATAGCTCCAATCTTCTTGAAATATTTTTAAACATATTCTAAAAGGGAATCAAATCTTGTTGAAAAGGGAAGTGGCAACCTAGTCACTCCTACTTTCCTCTTTTAGAGGAGACGTGTGGGAGTGAGCTAGTGTTGCTACACTCCCACACCACTCTCCCTCTCTCACATGTCAATCAGAGTTTTTTTGTAACCCTAAATCCCTCTCTATAAATACTCAATAAATCAAAAAGAAAATGTGATACTGCTCATTATCTTCATCTTCTTAATCTCTCTCTCTCTTCTCATTGTGCATGTGGGTCTTGAACTCGGTTATTTTATTTTGAGAAGTAATACATTTTAGTTTTTTATTCAAGACTCTTGTTGTAATCGCACTCTTTAATGAAGGAGATCACTTGATTTAAATAAGAGTAAGATTCATTTGAGATCCGGTATTTTCCTTGTGAGAACTCACATTAATCTCTTAAGTGATTTAATTTAAGAAAACCATTTTACAACGCTATTATGCTACCGAATTTTCTACAGAATTAAACCCTGGACTTTTGGGCTTTAAGAACAACAACAAGGTTTCATTTGTCTTTATCAGAAAGTGCAAATACATAAAGAGATAAGCAGGTTTTACCCAAACTAGATTGTATCCAGGAATTAGCTTGGTCGTTATCCCTTGCACATTACTAGGACTTGAATATATTCAAGAAATGTGATAACGACACCTTCTATGCTTGGATGAATCGGTTAACTTAAAATCTAAAATTGAAAAGACAAAAAAAATCTGAAGATTGAACCATGACCAAAATCACGTGTCGAGACTAAGAGCGCGTGATTGACTACGTGACTAAACTGCGATTGTCAGGACCTAGTAGTGATTGTTTTCAGTAACTGAACTATTTTTGTGAATGCCAGTGTCATCCGCAACTAAACTTGGTTGTGCGACTTAATTGTGGTGCACGAATGATCTACATCTACAACTAAGTTGGAAATTGAATTTTAATTATTTTATCATTGTTGAGTTTCCAATAACAAGAAAACTAACAATTTGAACATGTCTACTCTCATTAACTAACCCAAGATTTACCATTTCGAATCAACCAAATTAAATGGAGAAAATTTTGAAAGATGGAAAGAAAATATGGAATACTCTGAAACACCACGATGTCTACTACGTGTTGACTGATAAAGCACCAATTATCCTTCCGAGTATAAGGCAACAAAAGAAGAAATTGATGTTGCCTTGAAAGCCAACACAGATTGGAGGGTCATTGATTACAAGTGTCGCCACTTCATTCTTGAAACACTTTTTTATAGTCTTTTCAACCAATTTACAAATAAGACTAAAAATGCTAAGGACTTGTGGGAAGGTGTGACTACTGTCTATAGAGGAGAAGTTGTGGGTAACAAAAAATTTCATATACAAAACTATAGAGAGTTCAAAATAGTGGATAACAAATCTATTTTGAAATAAGCCAAAGAGTCCTAAAAAATTGTTGATGCAATAACTGCTACAAGTATGAATTTAGATCTCGTCTTTCATGTCAATATGTTGACCAATAACTGCTACAAGTTCCATACCCCCTATCTTAGCAAGACTACAAGACCAAACTAATGCATGAAAGAGATGGTATGGAACTTGATACCCTGATGCATCATCTGCAAGTCAAATAGTTGGCTAAAAAGGACAAGAAGCTAAAACCAACCAAGAAGGCACATGTGATGGAAGCTAAACAAAGGGTTGTTTCGCACCTTACAAGAAAGAATTTAGGAAGTCTATCAATGGTAATAAGAGACTTGTTGAGAAGCTAAGGAATAAATTTTATTGTTATAGTTGTGGAAATCCAGGGCATATGGCTAGAGTTTTCCATAATAAGAAGAATGGTGATGATGTTATCTTAATATCTTTTTGCATCTCTCATGTTGTATGTTTCCGTGTAAGTTCTGTTTAATGAAATTACCTTACTTCTTTAAAAAAAAATGAAGAACAAGAACAAAAGAATGATCAATGACAATGAGATAGCAATTGTAATCATTGAATCCAACTTAGTGGGAGAGGGAGTCGATTGGTGGGTTGGCACTAGTGCCACTTGGCACATCTATGGAAACAAAGATTTTTTTACCTCCTACGAACAAATGGGGGTGGCATGAACATGTTCATAGGGAAACTCTTCATCCTCCAAGGTAATTGGGAAAGACACAATAAAACTATGGTTTACCTCTGGAAAAATTATTACTCTCAGAAAAGTCTTGCATGTCTCTAACATCAAGAAGAATTTGGTATCTAGATCACTTCTAAGCAAGCTGGATTCAAGATGGTGTTTGAGTCTTGATAGATTTGTAATCTCTTAGTATGGTGTGCTTGTAGGCAAGGGATTTGTTACTTATGTAATGTTCAAGTTTAACGTTATTAATGAAATGCCTTATATTTTTTATTATTTAATTGAGTCTTGTGATCTTTGGCATGGTAGATTGGGATATGTTTCATTATGACGAAATTAAACATAAGGCAAATCTGGGATTAATTACCAATCTAGGTAATGAAATAAGTGACAAGTGCATCACAAGTAATAAAAGGCAATGTCACACGCAGTTCCTTAACGAATGTTCAAAGATCATCAAACGTGTTGAATCTTGTTCACACTAACATTTGTGAAATGACTGACACACTATCTAGAGGAGAAAAAAGATACTTCATAAATTTCATCGACGATGTGTTCAAATATACCTATGTGTTTCTTCTAAGGTCTAAGGATATGAAGTGTTTGAAAAATTCAAGACCTATAAAGCTAAAGTTGATTATCTTCTCGATTTTAAGATTAATGTTCTGAAATCAAATAAAGGAGGAGAATACATAGACTATAAATTCATCAAGTTTTACCAAAATTATGGAATTCATAGAGAGACATCAGCATTGTACACACCACAACAAAATAGAGTTGTTGAAAGGAAGAATCGCACATTATCTGAAATGGTCAATGTGATGTTGATAAGTTTGGAGCATGCCCAAATGTATGGGTTAAAGCCTTAATAGCTGTTTTTCATATACTGAACCAAGTTCCTCAAAAGAAACTGGACGTTACTCCATATGAAGTATGGAAATGAAGGAAGTCTAACATAAGTTACTTCAATACCTGGGATTGTCTTGCTCAAGTAAAGTTGACACATGAGCACACCTCTAAGGTAGATCCAAGAAAAATTGATTGTGCATTCATTGGTTATTTAATGAGAAGCAAAGCATATAGATTTCTCAATCTAGAGACTCATATTCCATACCCCATCATAGAATTCATCGATGCTAAATTCTTCGAGGATAATTTTTCATTCAAGAATTTGAAAATAGTGGGTGTTAATAAATCTATTTTAAGGAAAAGGGATAGACCCACTGAGAATGTACAACTCACACCTCAAAAAAGCAAGAGAAAGAGAAAGCATAAAGAATTTGGTCTTGATTTTGTAACCTGAATAACAAAAAGAGATCCACCTTCTTACCACGAAGCCATGAAATCACATGATACGATGTTCTAGAAAGAGGCGGTAGATGTTGAAATCTACTCAAGAATATCCAATAACACTTGGATATTAGTAGATCTTCCTCAAAGATGAAAACCAATTTGATGCAAATGGATATTAAAAGAAATATGAAACCAAACGGAATAGTTGAGAAATACAAGGCTCAATTTGTGGCTAAAGGGTTCATAGATAAGAAAGACTTTGATTACTTTAATACCAATACCCCAGTTACAAGAATCTCAACTATTAGGTTATTGATGGTTAAAGTTGCAATTAAAAATTTTGATTATACATCAGATGAATGTAAAGACGGTCTTCCTAAATGGCTAACTAGAAGAAGAGATTTACATGGATCAACTAGAAGAATATGTCATGCCAGGATAAGAGAAGAAAGTATGCAAACTAATAAGATCTTTATACGGATTAAAGCAATCACCCAAGCAATGGCATAACAAATTTTGAAAAACTCTCATTAGCAATGTGTGTCTATTCAAATCCAATGACAGAGACATGCATGTCTATTAAAAAAACAATGAAGAGTTATGTGTGATAATCAGTTTATATGTTGATGACATGCTCATCTTAAACTGATTTAAGTTGTGTTGATAACACAAAGAGATTTCTTTCACCGCTATTCAACATGAAGAACCTAGGGATTGCGAAAGTTTTCATGGGAATCAAGATCATCTGAGATGATGATGGGATTGTAATTTCACAATCTAACTATATTGAGAAGATTCGATATTTTCAAATGTGATCCGACACTCACACCTGTGAATCCCAACATAAGGTTGATGAAGAACAAAAGAGATCATCTATTGCAATATAAGTACTCACAAGTTATTGGTTGCTTAATATTTACCATGTACTACACTAGGCTGGATATTGTCTTTGCAGTAGGGATGTTGAGTAGATAGATAAATAATCCAGATAGTATGCACTAGAGTGCATTAAATTTATTTCTGAGGTATCTGAAAGTAACCATAAACTATGGCCTACGCTATGGCAAGCATCCCACTATAATTAAGGGACAGGTCGATACTATTTAGAATTCAGATTTTAACAAGTCCAAATCAGTGATTATTTGGATTTACACATTGGTTGGATGTGTTATCTCCTGAAAATCTAAAAGAAAAGTACTTGATCAATTCCTCCATGAAGTCAGAGTTTCTAGCCCTACCCTAAGTAGAAGACGAAGCAGAATGGTTATGGGATGTATTGGTAGACATACCAATATAAAATAAGATTGTGCTAAAAATAACCATTTACTACGATAATCAAGCCGCTATATTAAAAGAAAAAAATGAGAACTACAATGGAAAAATTAGGATCGTACGCATGAAACACAATCATATGAGGGGTCTTATCACTGACGACATAGTGGCTATACACTATGTAAAGTCCAAAGTAAAATTGACAAACCCATTACCAAAAAGCCTTAATAAGAAATTAAACTTATACACATCAAAGAGAATGGAACTAACAAGCATGTAAAATGTGTATTTGGTAGAAACCCAACCTAATTGCCCAAGGTTTAATAGGAAACCAACTTGACAGCATTGTATGTTAATCAGATTCAATGGGATAACAAGTCAAATACACTAGTTATAAGTATGATTTTTCATTTATTGAAATTTGTTCATTTCCTATGGTAAGCCTACAAATGGATTACTTGCAGATGATGTGTGATGTTCTTATAAAAGGTGGTTCCTGTAGAACAATATGTTGTTGACCTGTGAATAATTTTCTAGTAGATAATGAAGGTTGAGAAATTAAGTTCTCTTAATGAGTTATATATACCCAAATTGAGTTGGGGCAAGTGTACGTTTTTGATAAAAGCTCACCTATCTAAGTGTGAAAGTTGATCACTTTCTATGTGATTCAGGCTATCTTTAGAGCTCTCGGTATATCGGGATATAACGACCTTACAATGTTATTATGTGTAAATGAGTAAAACCTTGCTATGAGGCCTGTACTTGTGACAAAGCTGTTTGTTAAATAAAGAACAGTTTAAGACATTGTCTACACTATGTAAAGGTTCAAGGTTGACACCACGTTTACTTATATGCATCAACATCTCTTTAAAACTCTTAATACCTATTTTCAAAATTAAAAAAAAAATAAGTGAGGGGATTGTTGAAAAATTTTCTAAAAATATTCTAAAAGGGAATCAATAACTGTTGAAAAGGGAAGCGGCGACCTAGCCACTCCCACTTTCCTCCTTTAAAGGAGACATGTGGAAGTGGGCTAGGGTTGTCACACTCCCACTCCACTCTCCCTCTCTCACACATCAATGAAGGTTTCCTCATAACCCTAAATCCCTTTCTCTATAAACACTCAATAAACCAAAAAGAGATGCTACTTTTTGTGAAAAATATTTTTGGACGTGTGACTTTGGTGGCTGCGTTACAATTTTCTTAGAGAAAAAAAAAAAAGAGGTTGTTATGTATTCTAAAGAGTCTCTAAAGAAGAAAAATGAACCCAATAGTGCTCATGATCTTCATCTTCTTGATCTCTTTTTCTCTCTTCTCACTGTGTATGCGGGTCTTGAACTTGGTTATTTTAAGAAGCAATACATTTTAGTTCTTGATTCAAGACTCTTGTTGTAATCGCACTCTCTATTGAAGGAGATCGCTTAATTTAAACAAGAGTAATATTCTCTTGAGATCCAGTATTCTCCTTATAATAACTCACGTTAATCTTTTAACTGATTTGATTTAAGAAAACCATTTTATAACAATGTTCTGTTGTCGGATTTTCTACAGAATTAAACCCTAGACTTTTGGACTTTAAGAACAACTTTCATATGTCTCTGCCGGAGAGTACAAATCCATAGAGAAACAAGGGTTTTACCCGACCTAGATTGTATCCCGGAGTTAGCTTGGCCACTATCCTTTGCACGTTACTGTGAGGCCTGACTATCTTCAAGAAACGTGATAATGACATCTTCTATGCTCGGATGAATTAATTAACCTAAACTCTAAAATTCAAAAGACCAAAAAAATCTAAAAATTGAGCTGCGGCTGAGATCATGTGTCGCGACTCAAAGCACGCGATTGACTGCGCAACTAACCAAAGTACGTGATTGTCAGGACTTAGCCACAATTGTTGTCAGCAACTGAATTATTCCCATGACTGACAATGTCATCTACAATTGAACCTAGTTTTGTGACTGAATTGAGGAGTGCAATTGATCCACATCGACAACTAACTTGAAAATTGAATTTTAATTATTTCATCATTGTTGAGTTTTCCATAACCAGAAAACTAACAAACCTATGTGTTAACCTGCTTAAAGCAATTTTACTTAAAAATTCCAAATCCAATGCAAATCTGTTTTACCCGGTTGGAATTATTAAATGTGATTCCACTAAAAATTAGGTTATTTTCATATCAGTTGTACTAGATGTAATTCGAAAACAAGCCATGATTGAATCTTAGGATTGGGGTTTTGATTTACATAAAGGGAGTGTTAACGAGGGTTTAAATCATCTCCAGTTAGAAAGAAGAGATATCACACTAGTACCAATCAATGCCTAAGAAAGGTTCTAAAACTAGGGTCAAAAGAGGGTGTTACGGTATATACACACTAAATAAGTTAATGTGTATTTATCAAAGTACCCTTTGTTAGGCACATACCACATGGTTGAAGCATAATGACATAGTTTTTCTCCATTCACACTGGAGATGATTCGAACCCGTCTTAATGAGGGGGGTGCCACATGGATACTCTTTCATGTGTCCTTATCCTTCTCTTTATCCACTAAATTCCCTCATCCTCCTCCCTCTTCCTCCTCTTTATCCCTAAATTCTTACTCTTGGACCAATCCCTTCCCTCCCTTATCCTCCTCTCTCTCCCCTAAATTTTCTCACCCACTCTATTAAAAATGGGAACTTAAGCAAGAATCTTGCAACCTCCACACATTTCATACCTTAAAAAAAACCTTTCTAGATATTTAGGCCTTAATAAAATTTTAATCCCACTCTAATCTTATTGTTTTTGGTAAATGAAATATATTCAACAATTTTTATTGTTATGCATCTTATGAAAAGACTTTCCTTAGGGTTTTAGGTTCTCTAATTTATACCCAAGTAGTACTCTCTTTTTTTTTAATGTTGTTTTCATACACAGTTTATGCCATACAAAGAATGTCAAAGATATTTATAATAGCAAATATGGAGAATCAAGATAAAGTAAAAAAAAATCAAGGTAGATATGTAAATACAACAAATTTACTAAACATGTATCTTCACTATGATTCAAGTATGCACATGTCACAAGATAACCATAATGCTATATACTATATACCACATGCTAAGTATTATAAGTACATGCCAAACGATATATGTCTCATGCCAAGTTCTATAGACCAAATGTCAACCCATAAGGAAACCTTAAGAATATGGCATGGCATCGAATATGATGACAGTCCTACTTTTGTTGTATGAGGTTTTTGCTAGAATATGCATTCAAGTCACCTTTATTTTTATTACTTTTTAAAAGATAAATCTCTAATAATATTTTAGTTGTTTATGAAATCCTTGACTTCATGAAAAAAAAATTTAAAAAAAAGGTAAGTTAGCCTACCATCAAATGGCCCTATAAGTGGATATGAGTAAACATTTTGACTATGTGGAGTGGGATTTCACTTGGGTTTGAGCTCGAACTAGAGAAACTGGATTTGGAGTTGCATCTCTTCAGTCTCATACAGAATTTTAGTGAATGGATTCCAAGATTCTTTTTTCCCATTAGGCAAGGAGATCCTTTATTATCATTATTTTTTCTGTTGTGTGCCAAAAGGCCTTTTTGATCTTTTTACACCAAAAAATCCGAAGGAACAATCAAAGGCATAACAATAAAAAATAAAAAATTATATTAACAAAATAAATAAATAAACTATGCCCTCCATCTCTCACCTCTTTGCAGATGACTGTTTCATTTTCTCTAGAGTGGCCTCAATAAAGTTACCTCTATCGAAGATGCTTTAAAAAGATCACAAAAAAGCTTCCAGATAGGATATTAATTTGGATAAATTGGAAATTATATTAAGCTCAATTACACCCACAAATTCAGAAAAATAATATGTTGATTTTTAAAAATTAAAACCCCCCCATCTCCTAGTTTCCACCTAGGCCTCCTCTCAATTAACAAAAATAAATATGCACTTCAAATTTATTGAAGATAGAGTTACAAAAAAATTCCAAGGTTGGAAAGACAAAATTTCATCTCAAACCGGTAAAGAAATTAAGCTCAAATTCAATTTTACAACTATCCCAACTTATGCAATGTCTTCTTTTCTCATTTCCAAAATAATCTGTAACGATATTAATGCCAAGCAAAGAAGTTTTAGAAGGATTAATCTAATCTCGGCAGAAAACTAAACTGGATAAAAGGGGATGATCTCAAAAAACCAAAAGGAGAAGGTGGTCTAGGTTTTAAGGACTCTATAGCCTCAATCTGGCTCTCTCAGCCAAGCAAGCATAGAAAATCCTCAAGAACCCCAACTCTTCTTGCAAAACTTCTAAAATCAATTTAATTTCCGATAAAGATTTTCTCAAAGCTAAAAGCTATGGTAGTAGTTCTTAGGGCTGAAAAATTATTTAAAAAGGTAAAAATCACCTTGAAAAAAGTTTAAGAAAGGAAGTTTGGCTGGGTTCTCTCAATAGACATATGGGCTAATCCTTGGATCCCCAAAAATAAAGGCTTTAAGATACAAACTGCAAAGCCCTCCCAATATTCCATCAACAATGTTCCATATTACATATTCAAAAGATGCATCACCCACCCATTATATTCTATATGACGTTCCCTGGTGTCCTGGACACCAAATCCTGGACAGAACATCCTTTCCATATATATATATATATATACTTTATAATGATGATTGGATATGGTATCCTGACTCAAAAGGAATTTTGACTATGTAGTCTGCTTACTTCCTATCGGTAGAGGATCCTTGGAAGGCCTCTTCATCTAATACTCAACTACTAGCATTTGGAAAAGGTTTGGACCCTCCAAACCCTTCCAAGAATACATCATTTTATTTGGAGATCTTGTAAAGACATCCTCCCCCACCCCCTGCCTTCACCCCCAAAAATTAAAATTAAAATTAATAAACTTCACCCCCAATGCCTACTCTGCCAAAATCATTTGGAAACTATATTTCATTCTCTAGTCTCTTGCCTGGTATACGCCTCCCCTCCTAGTCTTAGACCGGCCCAACCCAGGACCATTCTTTTCTTGCTGCTTCTTAAATTGGAGTGTCATGCCCTCCCTAAATAAACACGACAGAAATCTAGCTCTTGCTTTGATCGTAAATTACAGTTGGTGTATTTGGAAGGCTCGCAACCAAATAGTTTTAAGAAAAAAATAAAATCTTTGATGTTTCCAATATTATCTACGGTGCTTTCTGATTATCCGATCAGCTGAACCTCTTATCGATCAATCCTGTGGAGCGACCCTCCAAAATTTCAACCTCTAACCCTCAACTCAACATATGGATCCCTCCTAAAGAAGGGCTCGTAAAGTTGAATTTTTTATGGGACTGTGTCCAGAAGTCTCTCTAAAGCTGGGCTTCATAAATAAATAAATAAAAACCTCTCATAAGAACAAGACCAAGACGGCATTCTTCATCACAAACTATTAGGATATACGGTTTTGCACAATTTTACACTTCACAACAATTAAATTAGATGTGCATCAATAAAAAAATTCATGATTGGGAGTTGGAAAAAATGAAAGGATTGCGGCGTCACTGACTCGTCACTTCAAAATATAAATCAAAAGTCTCATTTTCTGGCCCTAATAATACTAAACTAAGAAATTGATGAATGAAAGACGTGATTTTAATTTAGTTTAGTTTCCTAATTTTAATTCAATTACCAGATATTTATATTTAGAGTAGGAAATCGCATTCATCAGAAATTCAGAATAATTTCTCCTTTAAAAAAAAATTGATTCAAACTTGCAATAATTTTGGTAGAAAATTAGGATAACTATGATAGGAACCTCAAAAACCGAGAACTGGCCCTACAACTCCAACAAACGAGAAAATATCCAGTAAAAAATGTACATCATGAATCTCTCTCAAAGCCCATGATAGAAAAATAAATCTAATAGCGTACCTCAAACTCTTTTATGGGGAAAGATTTGGGAATGCCGGCTTAAAGCAAGTTACACACCTATGATCAAACCCAAGATATTTTTCACAAAGGAGTGCTCATTCCCCAATCTGAGTAGAGTGACGGATAATTAGGATTAGCAAGGTTACTTCTCACATGATACAAAGCTTTATCTACTTTTTAAATAACTTCACCGCTCCAGAAACCTCCAAACTCAATGGTTCTCATGTTTTCTATAATCCCTATGAACTATAAACTAGTTTAGCAGATTCACCATTCAAGCTACAGCTTTCTCTCCTCTGATTCCACAAACAAACGTAGAGAAAGTAGGAGTGTAAATCATATACTTATGTGGACTCCCTTCAGATAATCATCAGGAATTCAGAATGCAATTTAAACCAACATAATGATTTAGATGGGTAACAGTTACTAAAAACTAAGCCAATGCAATATGAAATCATATTATTCCCCAAATAAACTCCGCCAATGTTTGTATCTTCAGACATTGCCGGTCCCAAGCCCGGATAAAGGAGGAGGGTGGCGTCAGGTT
>JAOXJP010013880.1:0-17656 GCA_025762735.1 Platanus orientalis | reverse complement strand
CCCACAAAGCTCTACTCACAATATCACATCTCCATAACCCAAGAACATCATGAAAATCAATAAGGAAATACTAACCAACACACTCATCTCAAGAAAACATGACCTATTTATAAGGAAACAACATTCTCGAAAGGAAATAAAGACAAATCCACCAAAATATAACTCACAATCATCAACTTTAAGATCTTAGGAAAGGAAAGTGGGCATAAAATGCATATCCACTCACACAATCCATGAAATCAAGGTTCTACATAAGAAAATAATCAATCTCATAAATAATAGATGTAGAACCATAAAATCCAACACCATTTTACACAAATCTATGATCCTAAGAAAGGAAAGTGTGCATAAAGAACATATCCAACTCACCAAATGTTCAAACCTTTAAGGCACAAGAGCATCCTCCTCTAAAATCCCTTTGCCTTTGTCCAACCTTCCTCCCTCTATGAGTAGACAAATAAATCCATAGTTAGAAACCATAAAATTGGGTAGAGAAATAGGAATTCATATTTATTTAGACTAGATTTAAGAAAAAAAAACCAAATCTAGCTTATTTTCAAAGTTGGGACTGTAACTTACTAATTTGGGGGAAAGTCTCTTTCTTCCTCTCCCAAGCTTCTCTAATCCCCCCAAATCCTTACTCTTTTTGTTCTAAATGACCTAAATAAGGTCTTAGAGGTGTTTTAACTTGTTCAATACAAAATCCCACATGTGTGGGGATCCAATGGGTGAAAGCTACGTAAAAAATGTAATTTTCAGAACTTTTCAATGTTTCTGGGTATACCGTGATCAATCACAAGATCCATGATCAATCACGGATCACCCAAAAAATTCGGAGAGACACGTTGCTTCATTCATGATCAAGTAGACCAAAAATAGGGTTTTGTGATTGATAATGAGATCCATGATCGATCACACAATCCCTGATCGATCGGGACTCTCCTAGAAAAATCCTACACAGACACCCTTTCGTAAATTGGCTATAACTTTCTCTAAAAAACTTAGAATTAGAATCCGTTTGATGTGTTGAAAAGTAGACTCAAAGAAATTTCCAAAAAGGTATGTCTGAACCCCTAATTCACTTGGGATTGATGTCAGTGGGCCTAGGAATTTACCCCAAATATGTAATCAGGATAACTTGACAAGTTCATGGTCCAACTTGGGTCTTACTCTTCAAGCTTGGTCCAAATGGTTTCTAAGCCACTCTAAGGTCTGTATAACATATGTGAAATGACATTTTATCCTTATAGGATAAAATTAAAATTTCACCCTTTAAATGCAATGTGAGGTATTACATCCTTTGTTGCCTTGGCTTGGGAAATAGCCTTTTGAGGAGAGGGAGAAAAATGAGAAAATAACATTAACCTAGCTGGATTCTAAGAGAGTTCTTAGAGGCTTTTCACGTGTCAAATATTGATAAAAGGTGCCTTGACTTTATTTGGACAAAATGTGCTGAGTAGGCATGTAGAAGTTGCTGAGGTAGTTAGGGGAGATGGGCTTTCGAAGGTCTCAGAGTTGTCGAGAGATGGCCACTGACAGACTAAACTTTAGAGTTCTGGTTGAAATTCCTAAGTCGGTATGATCCTAGAGGGGGTGAATTGGATATCTACAGTTTTTCAATTTTTTTTAAATATTATTTAACCCTCCTTTGATTTACTTATTTTATCTTAATGTGCAGTGAAATTCTTTTAATTAGTAAATCAACTTTCTATGAACTTTTCATAGACCACGAGGCTCCATCATGCACTATAGTGTTACCTATAGCAGAGTGGGAGTAGGGTTGATAAGTTCTCTAAGGTTGCTTGATTAATTCTTTTATATTAACCTTAGTTAAAGTCACTTAATGTGATGTACTACTTTGTATAATCAACATAAACATAAATGTAATCACTTAAGTTTAGTTCTTTGAGTGAAGTCCCTAAGTGATTGATAAATAATGAATTGTAAATTCAATGTATTTGAAAAGATGTTAGATTAAACTAATTTGCAAATTCAACCAAGGGCCAGATGCTTGTACCCAATTATGATATGGAAATTAAAGAATAATCACTAAGCATGCAACCACAAAGACACAAGATGTATAGTGGTTCGGCACACTGGCCTACGTCCACTCTCTAATGCCCACTCCGGGGGTGTGTTGATTTTATTAATAGTGAACTCCTAACAATTATAAAGGACATAAAAAACTTACTTCTAGTGGCTCCAATAGTGTCATGAACCAAATCCACGAGCCAAGAAGTGGACCGGGTTTGGATCCGTGACATGGGAATGACCTGCCACGAACCCCTTTCTCATAATGGAGAGACCAATGAGCTCAGAACGTGTCATTAACCCTCCTACCTATTCACATCACACTCTAAATAATAGATTACCATTTCGTTTATCCATTAAGTCACATCCATTTAAGTTAATTTCTAACATATCACAATTACAACGGAATAGTAATATCAATGACATAATCCAAATAAGAGCAGCGAAATTGTATAAACATCATGTCTAAAACATCTCATGAACATCCAACATAAAAGGGCATAAACTTGCTCATAAAGTATATACAAGTCTTTCCCACGAAGGGGTCCGTTTCAATTAAACAAAGTACCAAATATGACCCATCTTTAAAAAGTAAACTAAACTTGAAATGGAAAACTAAGATGTAATGTCTGGTCCTGTTGCTCAATCTCCAATCACCTCCCTTTCGTCCTAAGGCACAGCCCAACCTGTATGCCTACACATCTGCGGGTGATGCTAATTGGGGTAAGCTTGATGGGTTTAGCAGGAGGGTATTAAGTTTATACAACACAAAAGAGAAACAAAATGATATAATAGTAAATAGAGTGATCCAAAGTACATGAAGGGAACAAAGTACGTAAATACATGTATCAACAATAATATACAGATATCTCTACTAGAATAAAGTATGCCCACCCCTTGAGAAACTAAGAGATAATCCAAGCCAAGATAGACCCAAAACATGCATATCCTAAAGCTATATGACATGTGCTATCAATCATTACCATATGCTACATAGAAAAATAAATGCATGTAAAGTAAGAAGATATACTACATGCCCTAAGTCAAAAACCATGATAATCTAAATACCAAACTGTCGTCAAGTACCAACAAACCAACTAAGATCCAGATAAATCCAAATCAGAGTCTAAACCAAATAACCTAATAGGGGTTCTGATATAACCAAACCAAGAGTTGGGCCACTAGGACCGTCTTCACCTACTAATGTGACCCAGTGATCGGGTACCTGAAATTACTAAGCAAATATATAGTCCCTTCACCTAAGGGCGGTCATCACTGGTCAACTAGTGTCCCTTCACCAATTGGCGGTCATCACTAGACATGTGCATAGCCCCTTCGCCTAAGGGTGGTCATTTCTGGACAACTAATGTCGCTTCGCCAATTGGTGATCATCGCTAGGCAAGTGTGTAACCCCTTCGCCTAAGGGCGGTCATTTCTAGACAACTAGTGTTCCTTCGCCAATTGGTGGTCATTGCTAGGTAAGTGTATAACCCCTTCACCTAAGGGCTGTCATTTCTAGACAACTAGTGTCCCTTCTCCAATTGGTGGTCATCACTGGGTAAGCATATAGCCCATTTGCCTAATGGCGGTCACTGGACGTCTTGTGTCATGCAAGGAATCCAAAGGCATCAAAGAAACATGTAAACAACATGAAAAATCTGTAAGAGACATTTTATTAAACATGTTGCATACAAGAATTAAGGAATTCAAAAGGGAAACCCCATTTTCACCATAAGAAACCTTTCACACCCTACAACATAAGTGAGTCAAGCTCCCAAACTTCATCGCATGAAATAAAGACCATCAAATCCCTTTCACAAAGCTCCATTCGCAAGATCACAACTCCATAACTCAAGAGATCAAAGAATCTAATAAAGGAAATTACCAACTATTATTTTCACATCATAGGAATGATCCGTTATCAAGAAGTCAACCTACTCAAGAAAGTGTGCATAAAATGTATATCCACTCATAAACCATTCCCATAGAGATTAAAATCCATAAATATTAGCAAGTATAGAGTAGAAACACATTTCTAAGAACCTAAGAAAGGAAATGTGTAGCATAAACAACATATCTACTCACTAAAATCTCAAACCTTCAATGCATAAGAAGATCCTCCTCCAAAATCCCTTTGCCTTTTTCAACCCCTCTCTCCTCTAGCAGAAACCAAAGTATTTCAGGGTTAGAATACATAAACCTAGGTAAAAAAAAAGAAGAAATTCATGCCTACTTAGGCTAAATCTAGGAAGAAAAATGCTTACTCTAGTATATTTCCAAGATTGAAAAAGGAACTTATCCAATTAGGGAAGAACTCCCACACTTAGCTCCCAAATTCCCCAAACTTCTCTAACTCTTTCTCTTTTGGTGTAAAATGAGGTCATTAGGGTTTCTTTAAGATATTTCTTAGATTTTTGGGTCGAGTTGGGAGGGTCCCACACTTCCCAAAATGAAGAAAAATCAAGTGTACCTAAAAAATTACATTCTAAATAATTTAGATTGATCCTAGATCAATCCAACTCAATTTTTACACTTTTTTGAGACTCGAGAGTGGGTGGTTAAATCCTGGATCGATCCAAACAGGCTTGTCCCAACTTTTAGCCCTATACACTTAAATGCTCATAACTTTCTCTATAGAACTTGGAATCAATATCTGTTTGTTGTATTGGAAACTAGAGTTAAAGAGATTTCCATAGGTATATGGATCATTCCCTAATTTACTTGGGATTGGTGTCAGTGGGCCTGAGAATTTATCCCAAATCTATGGGCCTATCAACACAGACACCTCGTGGTACAGTGGGCATAACTTCTTCTAGAAAACTCATAATTATACACCATTTATTTTTATGGAAAGTAAACTCGATATTTTCATAAATTTACGGCATGAACCCTGATTATCTCAGTATTTATGTTGGTAGGTCCATGAAGGTACCTTAAATGTAAAATTAGGATACTTTCGAACTGGACAAGTTCGAGACCCAATTATGGTCTTACACTTATAACTTGGTTTAGTGGGTTCCTAAACCACTCTATGGTCTGTTTAAACATATAAAATGATAATTTTACCCTTATAAGATAAAATTACTATTTTACCCTTAAAGCATAATATGGGGTGTAACAGATAGAGGTGACTTCGCACTTGGTATCTCCGACAATTGCACACAAGTCTATTGTCTTCGACAGACTCTCAATTTCGGTTTTGTGTCTCCGGTGAAAGCTTCCAGGTCTAGTGTCTCTGAAATATGTCTTCAAGTGATGGAAAGAATGTAGTTTAGTTGTGGTGCTCAGCCTCTCAATTGGCAAATATGACTATGGTCTTACACCGGTGTAGAGAACTCTCTTTGAGATTTCCCAAGTAAGTCTCAATCTCTCATAAGCACCTTGATAGCTTCAAGGGCTTCTTCTCCAAGTCTTGGAAGATAGATTTACTAATCCTTAGGTTCTTAAGACTTGTTCTCATTTCTCTTTAGGTAGATTTACCTATTTTTCTTAAGAACACCTCATGTGGAGGATTTCAAATGATTTTCTCAAATGGAATACTTAAGAATGTTTCTAACATGTGTAGGAGGGGTTCTTTACTCATTTGGGACAAGTACCAAGCTTATATGGGTGAGCCTTGGCTTCCTTAGCCTTCCAAAAACCCACAACCTGATTTCACTCTAGAAAAATCCAATTCATTCGCTGTATTTTTTGTTGGAAAGTACACAAATATTTATAATCATGTATAGATTGTAGTCTAATTCCTACTAAGTTGATTTAGGTGTTCCCTAGAAGTTGCCTTAAAAATTATGTTGACTAAGACAATACTAGTCGGCATAGACACTTCCTCCCCAATAAGCTATTTTCATTATTTTTGAACATTGAGCTCTTTCTGCATTTCAATTAGATCCTAATTAAGTCTTCTAAGTGATTCCTAGGGTCAACCATGGTCTTAGGGTCTTGTGAGCAAGCACACATCAATCATTGGGTCTCATATACCTGATTTACCTTTTTGTGCTTGGAATCGATGTGTTGGCTTTGTTGAGGTAGCTTGTACTTGAGACTTGGGATTCTTTCATGATGCTTGAGTTTCTTTGGCATGGTCATTCCGGCTTTGAGTCCATTTTCTTGAAGCTCTTCCTGAACTTGCTTCTTGGACTTACATGTATACACAAGTTACATATAAAAGTCCTATACACATGGCCACTACATGTACTTACATTGTTTTGTGCATGAACACTAACAATACATAAACTTAACACTGATGAATTCCCAAGGTTTTGAGTACACAACACTTGGCCTAAATGTGTAGCTCATTTTGAAGTAATTGGGGGAAACTGAGTGGATTGATTCTTCAAATGTTCTTTTCCGTTAAGGGGTTTTGTAAAGGTCTCACAAACCTGGAGAGATGGACATTGACTTATCAAGATTTGGAGGTCTGAAGAACATTCTGGGCCTATATAGGTGAAATGTAGTCAAAACTAACTTTTCACCCCCTAGGGAAGATTTGATGTTTCACGAGGATTTGAGACTTCAGATACCCTTCTTCTGAGAAATAACTGATTGAAGATAATGTCAAGACTAAAAGATAACCATTGACCTCTCTAAGTTCTTACACTAGATGAATCTTTGAGAGCTTTTTGAGCATCGTTTTCTGACCAGGGGTTTTCAGAGGTTGAGAAATTGGCTGTTGCCGATTTTTGAAAAGATATTTCCAATGATAAGTTCCTCAAAGGTGGTTAAAATTTGTGTGTGCATGACTTGATATGACATTATTTAGGTAATGGGGGAAGCTTCAGAGGACTTTTAAGGGTCCAGGGATAAATCTTGAAGGTAAAAGGGTAAAATAGTAATTTTTTGTGTGAGGACAAAAGGGGTAAAAATGAAAACTCTTCGCTTGTGATGCTTCCCCATGGGAAGACTTATGGAGGCTGGAGAATTTATAGACAATGTGTGAAGATATCAATTTTTGGCTTTTGAAGGCCAAAGGGCAAAATGATAATTTTCTTGCCTATGATGCTTCGTTGTAGGAAGGCTTACAGAGGCTGGAGAAATTGAAAGCAGTGTATTTAGGGGTCTTAAATGTGGACCCTTATAGTCTTATTGATGTTTTTTGGAGAATTAGGGTTTGACTAGAAATAGTGTATTTGGGCTGATCCACTACACGTGGTATGATATGGATGATGCTTTTTGCGACTGAAACATCCAAGGAAGACTTCACAAGAGATGCCTAACCTCCTGAGGTCCAATTTTCTCTCCCTAAAATAGGGTGATCAAGATCTTGATGCCTAAGTGCTGCTTAGATGCTCTTCATTCCTTTAGATGACTTAGGTCAAAATTTGGGTGCTGATAGATGCCCCTCTTAGGTATGTGTGTCTTCGATGTACATAGAAAAGAAGGAAGTACCCTAATTTGACTTGGGTGAGACGATACCTCTTCCTTGAATGTAACTCATGGATATTAGGTGAGTGGTTTTGAAAATATGGAACTGTTTTAGCTGAGAAAATAGTGGTGGGTTGAAACTTGTCCTTGACTTATGGATCAAGGTTTTTGAAATGAATTTTCTTTTGAAATGCCTTTTTGAGTTGAGAGTTAACACTTTCAGTTTTTTATAAATTCCTTCAAGATTATCCGAGTTTCAAAAATGGGTGCAACGAATAGAGATACTCTCTTTGTTTTAGAAATGATGGGTTATCCATAAGTTTTATGCAAGCAATTAATACTTTCTCACGCTTTTAGGGTGTTGCTATTAGCATATGCACTGCATTGGGAGACTTGTAAGTCATTGACAGCTTGAAAATATTGCTGAAAACCAATAATGCAAAAAGCTATAAAACATATGAACCATTTAGATGACTATGCACTTGTATTTATTTATGGCTTACTTGATGAATAAGTTATATGTGTTATCCAAAGTTTCTTGTGAGATTTTCAAATTGACATGTTATGTGCTTGTTGAATTGAGTGGTCATTGATTCATTTGAAAAGTTGATTATTCAAAAGTCTTTTTGTGATTGTCCTTGAAAGTGTTAATAAGACTCACAAAGGGATGGTAATTAAGCTCTCCCTAGAAACGCTATGGAAAAAGATATGCATCATGATTGAACACTGCTTGGGTTTTACATCAATGATGATACATATGTACTAAATACTATTCTTGAAGACTTCATGTTTCTTTACATCAGTCATGATACATAGTTGGATTGATCTACGACATTGCCCCTGTCCTGGTTAGGCAAGTGTCATATTTTACCGGACTCATCGATAGATTTTGGGAGCTCTCTCTAGAAAAGCTATGGGACCTTGGAAGGTCAGTGCTATGTACCCATAAAATGATGGTTTCATAGGCTAGGGATTGCTCCATGACATTGTTCTCATCTCACTTAAACATTATCAAAGCGGGGGAACATGTAGGGGAGAATTTATAATGACTCTCTCCGAAGCCAAGATGGGATCCTACAAGATCGGGTGTTGTGCCTTGCCCAGGTAGTAGCAACTCAATCTTTGCTAAGGTAGGTATAACACACAATGTTTGAGGGTGAATGAAACACATGTTTATGTCCCTATAAGACAGTGTCACATGAGGTTGGTGGTAATAGGCCTGTCTATTGAGTGGTGACCGTCAAAACTAGTAGAGAAATAATGTTGCGCTCTTTCCCAAGAAGTTGTGGAGGGGGGACGGGGGTTCACAAGTAACCCATGCTATGACTATGCTACTTAAACTTGATAGTTATTTAGAATATGGCTAGAGGCTAGCATTTTATAGAATTGATGGATCAAAGTGTGACATTGCTTGTTGTCCGAAGTCAAACAAATGTCACAAGGTGGCTGTTAGTAAGTCATGCAACAAATGAGATACTGAAAAAAGAGTGGCCGATGCAAGGCAAGCCATTGAAAGGTGTAGACTATGGTGTGCCAACAATTAAACTATAGGGTGTCTTTAGTTTGGATGTGCAGGGAAATGTTATGAACTTTTTCCCGAGAAGCAATGATGGATTTTTCTCACAAGTAACCCTTTTACTATGAGGAGGATTCTTCAGGCAAAGCTAGTAGTCTATACTAGGGCCTTAGGAATTACACAGGCTTTATGGAATGAATTGTGGTGTGTGCTTACATCCTCATAAACATACATCATTGGTGGGTCATACCTTACAGTCATCCCATCTTTGACAGAGTGTAAGTAAAGGACTGATCGGGACTGGAGATGTTGTCGTGCTCTCTCCGGAAGCTGTGGAGGTTGTGATAACAAGGAAACCATCACTATGTATTATGCATGACTCCCTAATGGTATTAACACCAAGATAATATATAGACTATGAATTGTAGTATAACATTTAGCAATTTGTTTGTGTATTCGGGATTGCTGTCAGGGCTTGCCAAAAGATTTTTTAGGCTTGGTTCGAAAGCCATGAAGATCTCGAGAGATCAATGCTACGCATCTGTTTCAACCATCCAATCTGCAAACATGGTTGGCATAATACGCATTCTATGAAGTTATGACACCGACCTACACCCCTGATAGGCAGTTATCAATGAAGGCCTTTCTATAAAGTCGGGGATCGACTTGACTTAGCAAACCTACGCGGCCTGCATGATGTAAGTTAGAAGGTTTTAGGCTTACTCTGAAAGCCATGGAGATCCCGAGGGATCAATGCTATATATCTGTTTTAACTAATTTCCAAGGTGGTTGACATGGTATACAAGCTATGGAATGAGGACATTTGTCTATACCCGAATAGACAATCAGCTATGTCAATGGTATTGGCCATTTCTTGTGAGGCAAGATCTAGAGTCCCTCATTGAACCTGCTACGGCCTGAGCGGGGCATGTCAGGACGTTTTTGAGCTTATTTTGAAATCTATGGAGATCTCAAGAGATCAATGTTACGCATCTATTTCAATCATCCAATTTGTAAACATGGTTAGCATAATACGTAGGCTATGGAATGATGATCTACAGTTGCCTATGTTCAATCGGAAATCTGTCATGTCGAAGGTTATGACCATTTCTTATGAGGTAGCGTACTCACCAAACCTTTACGAGGCCTGAGAATAATAAGGTCAGGAATGAAAGGCATATCATTTCTGATTAAACATTGCCATGATTATGGATTTAGCTGGGGTGATGACATATCATCAGATTACTTACTGTTGGGTGGACTTCAACTAGGGCAAGGACTCGCCATTCTGATTGCTTGCTTTAGGCGGACTTTGACAGTTCATGATTTCATTTGATTGTTCTTGACGTGGATGAACTTTGATGGTTGCTCTTCCTGGGAGATGTTGTATCATCTCTAATCTCAATTGATGGGGGAGGAGACATCGTCTCAGCTCTTTCTTTTTCTGGGAGCTAATGTGTCATCTCCAATCTCAATTGATGAGAGATGAAACATGATCTTTGCTCTTTTGTTGGGAGATGATGCGTCATCTCCAATCTCAATTGATGAGAGATGAGACATTATCTTTGCTCTTTGCTGGGAGATAATGCGTCATCTCCAATCTCAATTGATGAGAAATGAGACATCATTTCTTCTTTTTTGCTGGGGATGATGTGTCATCTCCAATCTCAATTGTTGAGAGATGAGACATCATTTTTGCACTTTGCTAGGAGATAATGCATCATCTTCAATCTCAATTGACTAGAGATGAGACATCATCTCTGCTCTTTTACTAGGGGATGATGTGTCATCTCCAATCTCAATTGAGGAGAGATGAGACTTCATCTTTACTCTTTGGTTGGGAGATGATGTGTCATCTCTAATCTCAATTGACTAGAGATGAGACATCATATTTGCTATTTTTACTTGCAGGGAGATGATGTGTCATCTCCGTTTCACATTTACTTGGGAGATGTTGTATCATCTCCAGCTTTGTTTGGCAATGAATGACAATTTATTGGAGAAGATGCTTCATCTCAGATTATTTTACAGGGATGTGACAAGTTATCTCCAATCACAATTGATGGGAGATAATGCATCATCTCTATTCACGTTACTTAGGAGATGATGTATCATCTCCAACTTTGCTTGGTTGTAAATGGCAATTTGCTGGAGATGATGCTTCATCTCGAATCAATTACATTTATTGTTCCTTGATTTTGGGGTTGTCGACGGTTGTGTAGAAGGCTTTTCTTAGCGAACAATGGCATGGCCAATGGTTATTGGTGTTGATTGATTGACGATTGAGCTTGAAGCCTGGGTCAGCTTCACTTGGCATTTTCTTTTTGAAAGGGATTCATGATTCATTTTGTAAAAATATCTTCCATAGATTTTGAAAAATTGGGCCCCTCAAGGTTCTCGAACATTATAGATGACCTATTATGTGATATCTTATGTACATTGGGTCATGTTGGGCATAGGCTATGATTTCATGCCTGGTTCAGATGAGGTATAAAAGTTTTGTAAACTTTGGATACTGAATGTGTCTCCCTCGGGAGAATGTTTAAACAAGATGGGATTACATGCCTATGATTGAGGGCTTTGCCAAATGATGATTCCCAATGTTGTGTACTCACAACTTGACTTGACTTGACTTAGGGTGCCATTTCAGGTTTTTATCCTAAGTGTTAACTTAATTTGCTCCCTTTTTTACCCTTGTTTGCCATGATTGGGTAAGGGTGCCATTTCTAGCTTTCACCCTGAGCTTTCATTGATTTTTTTGTCCCTTTTTTGCCCATGTCCTTAGACAGGTTTGGGTTTTTGGAAAATGACTGGATGGGGTACATGCTCTTGTTTCAAATTGATTGAATGCTTGACTTATGTATTGCTGACTTGTGCCTAGAACTTCTCAAGTGCTGAGGGATTCAAATGGTTGTATTGCTAAATGAATGGCTTATTAAGGGTTTCAAGATTTGCCTTCGAATAGGTAGGATTTGAAGAGTTTGGAAATATGAATATGAATGGCTCTTGGTCAAAGAATTTTTGTAATGGAAGATCATGGTTCTCTACAAAATGTCCATACCTTGAGGAAGATTATGGTTCTGTATGAGATTCCTATGTTTTGCAAGTGTTAATGTAAAATGTTGTAAATTCCATGAACTGTAAAATAGAAAGCATTGTATAGACTAGGACATTTGTGGAATCATGTTAGAGTCTAAGAGGATCGTGGTTTCAAGCTTCATGAAGAACAACTTTAAGACTTCAAGAAGACCTCATGGAAAGCTAACAGGAAGCATGCAAGGCATCCAAAGATTCACAACTCATTCCAAGGTCAAAAAGGTAAAACATGTAAAGTAATGGTGGTTAAGTGAATTTAAGTTCCAAAGAAGGGTTTCGAAGGTCTATGAACCTTCTCGGACCAAGGAGGGATGATCCCAAGGTCTCTGCAGTCTTCCAAGTGTTTTTGGAGGCATTACAGGATAGTTGGATCGATCCAAACCTCCTAGTTCGATCCAACTTATTTGGATCGATCCAAAATAATTTGGATCTATCTAGGATCGAACCAGCACTCCTTGGGTTAATTTCTCTGAGATTTCAGTACTTTGGATCAAACTGCCAGACATCTCCAGAAACGATTGTAACCACTTTATAATATTGTAAAAATGGAAATTAATCAATGACAATCATATTTGACCATTAGGGATTATTCTAATCCAATGGAAAACATGTTTCTAAGTCCATTATAAATTAGGGTGAGCGCCCGAAAACAAAGTAAAGAGTCTTGAACAAACTTGAGTATCTTAAAGCTACATTGCTCAAATTTCTCTAAGTTTTTAAGAGAGATTTCAATCACCATTATAGTGCTTATAAATCCTTATACCTAGATAGGAAAGAGACTGATTCAAGCCGCCTCCTTGCTCTTGCTAAGGCAAATCTTTAAGAGGCGATTTCAAGAGTTGTCTAATGGAAAACTCGATTAGGATTCAAAAGTCACATCTTGCTCAAGAATGAGCGGTCCCACACTGTGTGTATAGCAACATCAACCTTCAAGAGGTAAGTCGTGCTATTTTAAATTATATTTACTTGTGTTAATTCTTGTTGGCGACACCGAGAATTTGGAGCACCATTGCCAGAGACACCGATAGTGTTGACCTAAGCACCTTATCGAAGGTGTAGACCATTCCTATTGGAGACACCGAGAACAGACCCAACACTTCGCCGGAGACACTGATAGTGTAGATTTGGCACTTTCACCGGAGACACCAGAAGTGTAAACCACACTCGCCAGAGACACCAAGTGTAGATTTGCTTGCATTGTAAGTAGTTAAGCCTTCTTTAATTTTATTCTTGATTGTACTTGTTTCAATCTTAATAAAATTATATAGATTGGTTGTGAGCTTTTTTGAGTGGACGTAGGCCTTGTGCCGAACCACTATAAATCATTGTATTGTGTGCTTGTTGATTGTCTTGAGTACTTGCATTTATTTTATCGAGCAAGTCATTCATTATTCCATTCATTGTAATTATGCACATAACACTTAATTTAAAAAGGCTTAAAAAATTAAGTGTAGGGAACCTATTAGCCTTGTTCCCCGTTCTGCTATAGGTAACGTTATAGTGTACGACAGAACCTAGTGGTCTATGATTGGTTCATAGATAAGTAATTTACTAATCGAAAGACTTTCGCTGCAAATAAATAAGATTAAGTAAATTTAAAAAAAAGGGAATTAAACAAAAAAAATTGAATTATCCTATTCACCTCCCTCTAGCATCATTACTGGACTTTGAACAAGATCATGACACTCTACAAAATTCTTGTGTGTTTTTAAAGAAAATCATGGCTCTTTATAAATTTTTATTTATTTTTATTTTTCCTTTTTTCTTTCTTTATTTTTTTGAACCATTGATTCTTCTAGTTTGGATCTGTATGTAGAAGTGATCATGATTTTGGAAGTGCAAAAAAAATTCATAAATGGAAGAATGTTCAGCAAAATGACCATTCGAGGCCTTCTCAATTCAAGGTTTTCAACACAAGTCAGGTTTACATTAGTCAAGAAAATAATCTCTTGACTTAGTCCAAGTTCACATATCTAGGGAAGTCTTCCTCATCCATATTTCCCAATAATAGTGCTCCACCTAACAACTTCTGTTTAACGATGAAAGGTCCTTCATAATTTGGTCAGGGTTGCCCCATGGTGCCTATTCTATTGGAAGGACCTTTTTAAGAACCAAGTCTCCTTCTTCAACATCACTAGGTTTAACCCTCTTGTTGAAAGCTATTGCCATGCGTCTCTGGTAGGCCTATCCATTGCTTATTGTTTGTTGTCTCTTCTCATTAATAAGGTTCCACTAATTATGTCTGACCCGTGTCTATTCTTATTTTGGAATCTGTGCCTCGACCAAGATTCAGAGACTTGTAAGTTCAACTTCAATTATATGGACTGCTTTCATGCCATAGACCAATGAGTATGGGGTTGCCCCTATCGAAATGCAGATTGAAGTCCTATAGGCCATAAGTGGATAGGGAAACATCTAATGCCAGTTGGAGTGGTTGACAGTCATTTTCTAGAAGATCTTCTTGAGGTTTTTATTGGCTACTTCCATTGCTCCGTTCATCTGTGGTCTGTATGGGGAAGATTGATGATGGTGAATCTTGAAATTTTTGCAGAGTAATTCAAGGTCCTTTCCTATAAAATTAGTTGCATTGTCAGTGATGATTTTGCTGGGAACACCATATCAGCAAATGATGTCTCTCTATATAAATCTGGATGTGCTCTTCATTGTGACTGTTGATAAAGATACGACCTTTATCCATTTGGTAAAGTAGTCAATAGCCACAATGATATACAAATGTCTATTGGTTGCTGTTCGAGGCATGAGCCCTACTACATCAATTCCTCACATGGAGAATGACCAAGGAGTGGTCAGGTTGTGCAATTTGGCAGTCGGTGCTTTGATAATGTTGGAATAAGATTGGAAAGTATGGCACTTCTTTACATGTTTGCAATAGTCTATCTCCATTGTCGACCAGTAGTAACCCAGTCGAAGAATCTTCTTAACAAGCATGAGCCCATTCATGTGCGGACAACACTCTCCTCCATGAATATCCTTAATGATAGTGGAGGCCTCAAATTCATCTACGCATCTCAGAAGAATATGGTGAGGGGATTTCTTGTATAGGGTGTTAAACAAATTGAGTTGTTAATTTTCGAAGAGCATGCTGATCATTCTTGGAAGCCATAGAGGGTAGAGTCTGGTCTTCAAGATAATTCTTTATGTTAAGGAACCACGGTTCCTTGTTCAAATCAATGGTTGTAATTTGAAGACAAAAGGCTGGCTTAACTCTCTGCTCAATCTTAATTGGTCTCATTTCTGCCCCTTGAGGAATGTCAATCATCGAGGCCAGTGTATCCAAAGCATCTGCAAAATGGTTTCTCCTTCTGCCAATGTAGTTGAAAGTTAAGTATTCAAAGCTCTTGGAAAGAATATTTAAGCATCCATGGCAGTCTAAGAGCTTTTCTTCTTGGATGAACCAATCTCCAGTTGCTTGGAAGATGACAAGTGCAGAATCACTATAGACTTCTAGCTCATCAATGCCTAAGTCAATGGCCACTTTCAAGAAGATGATACATGCTTCATACTCGGCTATGTTTTTGGTGCATGGAAAGAGTAGTCTTGCAGCAATCGAAATAAGGGCCCCGGTAAGAGAAATGCACACAACTCCAACTCCACAGCCTAACATATTGGCAGCTTCATCGAAACACATCTTCCATCTAACAATCTTGTTTAATTCAACCTCAACACAAAGTATGTGCCCATCTAGGATGTCAAAATTCAAAGATGAAGGCTCGTTTGCTGGCCTATTTACTGAAAATTGGTTATAGCTTACCCCTTGATGGCTTTCAGCAAGACATAAGTGATGTCAAACTCAAATAGCATCATGAGCCATCGGGCAGTCCTTCCTGTAGTTGTAGGTTTCTCGAACAGATACTTGATGGGATCTATCCGAGAAATAAAAAATACTTTGTATGTAAGGAAGTAATGCTGAAGTCTCTTAGTAACATAGACCAAAGCAAGGCAGGTCTTTTTGAGAGGCGTGTATCTGGTTTAGCAGTCCATGAAATGCTTGCTAATAAATGGCATACTATTTTTTTCCTATCTTGTAATGTTGTCCCAATACACATCCCATAGAGTTGTCATGCACAGTCAGGTATAAAATCAGAGGGCATTTCGGCTATAGAGAAATCAATATAAGGGGACTTAGTAGATACTTCTTGATCATGTAGAAGGCAACTTGGTAGTCGTGATTCCATTTGGTTGGAACGTTATTCCTTAGTAGTTTAAACAAAGGCTCATAATGTGTGTGAGCTAAGCAATGAAGCAATTGATACATTAAATGTGACCCAAGAAACTGCATACATCTTTCTCTGTACGAGTTATAGGCATTCCAATGATTGCCTTGGCCTTGGTAGGGTCGACTTCTATGTCTCTCTCATTGATGATGAAGCCTAACAACTTTCCATGAGAGGCCCTAAAGATGTACTTGTTTAGATTCAGCTTCAGTCTGTATTTTCTCAAACAGGCAAACAACTTTTGCAGGTGTTTAAGATGATGCTCCTAAAGGCTGGACTTCACAATCATGTCGTCAACATAGACTTCCATCTCTTGATTGATCATGTCATGGAAGAAGGCAGTCTTGACCCAGTGATATGTTGCCCCTACATTCTTAAGACTGAAGGGCATAACTTTGTTGCAAAATATCCCCAAGGGGTAGTGAAGGCAGTCTTCTCAATCTTTTATGGCTATGTTGATCTGGTTGTAGCTAGAGAACCCATCCATGAAGGACATCATCTCATGTCTAGCAATATTGTCAATGAGCATGTCAATGTGGGGTAGAGGGAAATCATCTTTGGGACTAGCTTTGTTTAGGTCTCTGTAATTAATGCCCATTCAAACCTTGATGTCCTTCTTGGGTACATGGACGATATTGGCTAACCAGTGGGGATATTGGACAGACAAAAGAAAGCCGACATTAAGTTGCTTTTGTATTTCTTCTTTAAGGGCTAGGGACCATTCCGGTCAAACACGCTTAGGCATTTATTTCATGGAGTGGATATCTGGGTTGGTGGGAAGCATATGGGTGACAAGGTCTATGTCCAGACGAAGCATGTCTGCATAAGTCCATGCAAAAATGTCAATGTACTCTCGAAACAAATTCATCGGGGCATGTCCTAGATCTGAAGTGCTGAGGGTCCCAATTTTTACAATACTAGGTGCGGTTTTGGACCCAAGATTGATCTCTTGAGGTCATCTATCATCAAAAGATTTTGGTTTTCTTGACATTCAAAAGCGTCAATAATCTCTCTTGGCATCATTTCCTCATCACTCCATTCTTCTTGTTCCTATTTTGTTTTAAAAAGAAAAAATTTTAGTATGACTTTACATGGAAAGGGTATCTAATACCCGAGGAGCAATTGGACTTGATTAGCATTAGTCAAATATGTGATAAAGGCTAGAAATTGCAATTTGACAAAGATGGATGTGTGATCAAATATCTTGGTGAATACAACATCCTAGCCGAAGGAGTAAGGACAAGTGACAATTGCTATGTCATTGATCCTCATTCAGAACAAGAGGACACTTGTCTTTTGACTCAAAAGGATGAGACCAATCTTTGGCATCAAATATTAGGACATCCCAACTTTAGAGATCTTGTATGACATAGCAAGAAACGGATAATCAAGGACCTTCCCAAGCTAAGCAAGGTTG
>JAOXJP010013879.1:0-31994 GCA_025762735.1 Platanus orientalis | reverse complement strand
TCACCTCATGGCTATAAATGCCTTGGGAAACTCAAATGAAATGATTACATTTCAGGTGACTGCCAAACAGGCTATAATAATTGTTACAGGATTGAATTAAAGCTTATATTTCAATTAATGCAACATGAATTAATTGTGAAAATTTGGACCTTTTAGCCAGCACAGATGTATGTATACTTTTCTCTTGTGTTATTATTGAACTTCTGGAAGAAAAGTTCAACATTGAATCTAGGCCACTCAAAGCATCCGAGGGAACCTGAGAATAGCTCCAATAGATGATAAACCATGTCATTCAAAATAGTTTGGTCATATGCAACAAAAGGGCATTGATGGTATTTGTTAGAAAAAGCACACTGGAGCAGATGGAAAGGTTCAAAGAGAGGAGGGATAAGGCCAACAAGAATGTGAATCAGGCTGACAATATAGGATTTGATGTGCATGCATAAACAGAGGATATGGCCGTAGAATAAAATGTCAGAACAGAAATCATTAACCAAACCTTAAATATTATGCAGAAGACTTAGATGGTGAAGATGACTGGCTTTATTCCAAACTTGCTAATAAATAATGATTGGGAAAAAAGAACATCCAAGAACCTAAATTATGTGTAGAACAAGGTACTCCTGTGTTCACTACTTGTGAATAAAAGGACTGGGGTGAATCAAGACTAATTTCAGCACCACATATGAGTAATTGTGAGCTCATGATGCTTATTAGGATTCAATTCATATCAACATAGAGCCCTAGGTACCTATATAGAAAGAAAAAGATGTAATCCACTTAAGCATGACTGAATGAAATGACAATTTCCAATTTCCAATTTAAGCTGAAAATTCCCACTGTAAAATCCAAATTGTTGAGATACACTTCACATCAACCGAAGAGTATATCATCACAACAAAAATCTACACAATACCACTAATTTCCCCAGTTTTAGAGGACATACGCCAACTGCCAACATTGCACGCAACAAAAATCAAGTAAATAACATGGAATTTCAGATACTATACTTCATACATTAAACCAAATCTACATGCAAAATTCAAGCACCGATAACCAAATAAAGGAGATCAACAAGTCACAGCACCAGTTAATTTACCCTAATTGGTCAATACATACCCAATACTGAAGCGAGAGAAACTCAACGAGGCTTTTATCGGAAGCAACGGAAGGAGGACAACCCAAACTCATCCGCTTAGCGGCCTTGATCTGCACCGACTCCGGATCTTCATGAGCATCAGGATCCGATGCACTGATCGCCAAAGCCAACTGTACCTGAAACTCCTCCTCCAAGAAATTGAAATCGCTGGAACTATCCAAAGACGGAACTGTCGAAATTGCTCCGCTCGTTCTCTCGGATGCATCGACAACTCTGTTCCTCGCTAATGTCGGTGGCGTCGACGAAGACACCGAAGGAACCGACGACGACGAAGACTCCAAAGGAACCGACGACGAAGAAGACTGCGACGGCGACGGCGACGGCGACGGTGAAGAATTGCCGGCGGGACGGCTTTCGCCCAACCGGTGGTGCTCGTTAACATTCCCTCCGATGTGGAGTTTCCGCAGTAAATGCTTCATCTTGGACATGGATCAAAATCGCATCGATCGCTCTTCAATCCCTCGTTTAACCTACGCCCACTTCTCTGAAAGCAGATTCTCTTAATCTACGCACACCCTTCTTCGTCAAGCTACCACCACTGGAATTAAATTAACCGCTTGTCCTTCCCTCCAAGGGATGGCTAGTGGAGAGAGAAAGCCAAATTAAATTATTTCCCTTCACCCCCTCCTGTTCTTTATTATTTATAATAAGCTACAAATGAAAGGGTAGACTCAATGGGGGGAAACTTGTAACATGGGCCTAAAGTCTATCATCTTTGATGCACCTCCCCACATAAGGCCCACAAAATACCTAATTTGGACTGTTCGATTGAAGTGATGATGGTTTGATAGGTGGAGAGATCGATGATCAGACGAATTTGATGCATTGGATTATCCAAATTTTGATGTATGGTTGAACCTTCCCTTCTGACACTAGGGTTTAATTTATTGTCAAGTGTCCGATTTTAATGCGAATCGGACGGGTGTGCTATATTGTTATTTATTTTAGAGATATTGATAATTATGAGGTTGACGACAAATCGACGGTTTCGATTCATAAGTTGTGGGCCACATGTAGCGAAATATCTGAGAATAAGATAAAAATCTCATCAAGGGTAGGTACAAAAATGTATGATATATGATTGAATCATACGAATGGCTCGCAAATGATATGATCTTAACCATTGAATAGGTATCAATGCTACCATCATGATATTCCCTATCAAGAAGGTGGCCCACCAAGTATATGATTATTGATACAAATGGATTAGAGTGTGAGGGGTGAGGGTCCATCATTCACAATGCAACACCTACCTTGGTAAGAAGGAAAGCACATACTTGTACCATGGGATATGCAAATTAAGAAGGAAAAGGAAAATGAAGGTAGAGATGGTTTAAATAGCAAGTGAGGGTGATGGGTTCAAAGCAATACTTCTCTCTTTATGGGTTAGTCTTTGTCACGCAACCAAAACCAGCCAGATCAATAGTATCTAATCCTGTCCAAAACATGATTTTCTTTCCAATTCTTGTGATTTTCCTAAGAAAGATGGGCATCCGCTTGGAGGACAAAAGGATTTCCTAATGCATTCTACATTATTTATTTCCTGTTATTATTGGGCAGCATCCATTTATTTTTAAAGATCGATAGGAGTTTGTCTTGGCAGTGCAGATGATATCTTCCTTAAGTACCACGAGTGCCTTTTACTTCGCACAAACTTGTTTTTCACTTTTGGGTTGCATATCCTTTGGTGCATAATTCAAAACTCGTTTCCAAACACGCCCTTTAAGGGTGAGGGACTAACCCGTAACATATGCAAAGATGTTGAATAACTTAATAAAGAAATTTGAGGCTAGCTGCCACAATTCATTAATCTTTCTCTCTCCAAAGCATTTGAATAATTGTGCCAAGTGGGTCTTAAAAATGTCCTCTCACATGAGGGTCCCCACATTGAAGCAAATTCCTAATGCTGCATTTGGAAGCCACGTGGAACGAGATAACTGCATTTTTGTTTTGCGAAGTATTTAAGCACGTAACATCAATCGAAAAACATAAATGAGTTCATTTTTTGAAATCCTAAAGTGACCCTATTCTACTTTTTTTTCAACACTTCAGTGATGACTCAAGATGACTATTTTGGATGATGATTTATGCATTCAAATTCTACCCAAAATCAAAAAGACCCAATTTAAAAAGATCCAATTTACTTGGGGCCACTTGCCCAGGTGTAAAAAACCAATTTATTCCAGTGCATAGGGGAGGCAAGGAGTCAACGTGCCCTGAGGATTTAGTCAGGTGCTATAAGAGGCCTGGAAACCTTGGTTAACAAAAAAAAAAGAAAAGAAATAATTTCATTTTGTATGGTCTTCTAAACACTAAACACAATCCTTAGAATTAAGCCTATGTAATTGGCCTAAGTCAGGGAAGAAAAAAAAAAACTGATTTTGTATTTTGTTGAAAGTGTTAGAAGGAATAGAGGAAGGCCAAAATTGACTTGGGTAGAGGTAGTAAAGAGGGACATGGTAGCTTATAATTTAACAGCAGATAAGGCTTTAAACAGAGCGGAATGGCGTAACAGGATTCATGTAGCCGACCCCAAATAGTTGGGATAAGGCTGTTTGTTGTTGTTTGTTTGTGATGTTTAATTTTTTTGTTATGCTATCTTTAATCTTTTTTATTTGAATGCTGTATCATTGCTGCCATAAATTGTGATTGTTACTTCACAGATAGTTAGAACTAAGAAGAATTTTCTTGTCATCCTTATCACTTAATTATAGATTTTTTAATTCTTATATATATATTTTCTAAAAATATACCTATCTGGTTGGCCACAACGAGCTCATTTATGTCTTCCAGTTGCGTACTGATTTTTGGTTTCCTTGCTCGTTTTCTGTTTCGTTCTTTTTCACTTTCCTGGTGAAGCTGTTTGCTTTCTTCCTTTTCTTTAATGAAAATTGTACCTTCAAAAAAAGGCTCAACTTTTCCATATAACGTGAGCACTAGTATTGATAGATTACTAGTTAACGTGCATGGGAATTGCATATATTCTTCTTTAGCCTAAGAATTATGTGGTATCATCCACAAAATAAAGATTTGAAATGGTCATACCTTTTTTTTTTTATAGAAATGAAATGGTTATACGGTTATACCTTCTCTCCATATCTTGAAACCTGCAGCCAATTCAAGATTATCCGCCTTCTTCAAAAGATTGCCCAATATGTCTCCCACTAGAGTAAAAAGAGAGGGAGATAGGCAATCTCCTTGATGTAATCCCCTACAAAGATTTGAAAAATCCCTTTAGGCTTCCATTCACAAGTATAAATAAGTAGTTGATTCAGTATGTTTTTTCAATTCATCTATCTCCATCCAAAACCCTTCCTTTTCAAGAACAGAATGTAAGAAATTTTAGTTTTCTCTATTGAATTCATTCTTCAAAATCTAATTTGCACTTGGATGCCCATATTCCACTTTTTGGATAAGGAAGATAAACACTTATTCACTTCCAACGAAGGTCGCACAAGAGAAATTCTACCCATCTGGGCAATAAAATGATTACAAGAAATCATCTGAATAAAAAATTATCCCAGTCAAAAATCCATTCGTGATATTTCGTCGAACTGAAAGGAGTATGGGATACCCATCGGAATAACAGAGAGAACTCCCTTTCATATAACTTGTTTAAGACTGTATCTGACCCATTAAAAATCCGATCATTCCACTCCATCCAATTTGTCCAAACAGTAACAATCAGAACATTGAACCATAACATATGACTGGGTATAGATCATCCACTCTTTTGTAGCTCCACATGTCAAGAAGATCCTTCATTGATTTAGAGTGGCCCAAATCCTTTTGAACTTGTGGATAAAACCCCCCTATAAGATACGAACTCAGACATCAGAGAAATAAGTGGCTTGCTGATTCCTCCACAGAGCCACATAGACTGCATCGATTCTGAAGATGAAAACCTCTTGCCTTCAAATTTTCTAAAGGGAGAACCTTTCCCCAGTAGACCACCCACCCATAGCAAAAATGCTTCTTTTGATGGGGATTATTATTTGTGTATCATTCTTGTAGGGCTGATGGATGGGTTAAGCATCATTAGTGATTCGTAAGCTGATTTTACTGAGAAGCAGCCCAGCTTCTCTCCAATCCACCCCATTGCATCTTTCTCATTGTTGTTCCTGGCCTGAACATTTTCCAACCACTGAAGAAAACTTGATATAGGGCCCATTTCTAAGTCATTTAACAATCTTCTGAGGTGAAGATCCCAAGACCTTGATTCACCATCCACCACCTAGTGCTCCGTCACTGATCCATTTTTTTCAGAGCCATATCCTAAATTATAGGATAAGCTTCAGCAAGCTTCACACCCCTACACCAATTATCCTTCCAAAACAAAACTGAATCACCCCTCCGACTTCGAATAAAATTGTCCTTAAACCAGGGTGATTCTTTAAGTATGCTTTCCAAACACCAACACCATATGCCTTTTCCGATGTGTTGCTGAACCATCTCGACACTGCCTCGGATTTGGTATGACCCCTTACTGAACAACCAAGGTCTGCCCAGCATCTGGGGCGGAGACATCAGTGCCAAAAAAGTGATTTACACTTTTTGGGGGTGCTTTTCACTTTTCCGCACTGATGTGTCCACTCCTGATGCAGGGTGGACCTTGGTCGTTTAGTAAAGGTCGTACCAAATCCTAGCGTCCTGACGCATGTGCTCCGTATTTGACAGCTATGATTGATCTCAATAATACATTCTTTTCTATAGCGAACCGCCTTAACAATTTTGCTAACAAGGCTCTATTCATGATCTCAAGGGAGCGAACCCCAAGACCACCATTTAATATGGGCTGGAAAATATATTTCCAACTAACCAAGGGAAATTTGGTACTCCCTTCATATGAATCTCATAGAAAAAACGTCTCATAGCTGCCTCTAGGTACTTCACTTCAGAAACAGGGGTCAGAAAAAAGGGATATACAGAGGTAGACAAGTCAATACACTCTATATGAGAGTTAGCTTTCCGTCCTTTGATAAGTATCTGATGCAGCACACAACCCAAAAGTAGCAATCAATGAACTAAAGTCAGTAAGGATGAAGATACAAGGTGTATCAAGACCCTTGGGGGCTAAGTTGGTTCCGAAAGGGGTCAACCAGATGACCGCTGTCTCTTAATCATTGAACGTGGTCCAGGACGTGTTGCAAACGTTAACCTACCCATTGGAATCGTTAACAACCTAATTGCCTTCATTGACAAATCCGTAAGGCTACAATCCACTCACGTGAAGGAAACGTTTAGAGGGCATGGTTGCACTATTATCTTGTCCACTGGGGAAAACGAGAAGGGGAAATTCCTACGGGTGACTGAGTGGAGGGGTAATGAAGCAAACAGGGTAGTATTTGTTCCGACAGGGGAACGTTTCTATGGATTGGTTAGTCTAACTGACCTACTGAAACAGATGGGATGACCTGACATTAATCAGCCACTACCAGTGATGGCAATGAACACCAGCATGAGGAATCCATCCAAACCGGCATGGGTGGAACAACAAGCCTACATTAAAGGGGGGAGGGAGCAATGATTGTTGATATGTGGGGCGTCACTGTCTCCTGGGAGGCAGTAACTGTAGCTCTGTCTGCTACCTTTCAAAACGATTCCAGTAAACAGGTTCATCATCAAACCCATCGATTTTCCTTCTAATAGAGGGTTGATATGTACCAGAGATGAGGCAGAAACTGGGAGAATCATTTATGTTGGTTCTGTGAAAATCGAGAATGGGGTGCTATGCTTCCAAAAATGGGCTATGCAATTTCAAAATTGGCTCCTATAGCCGTAATGGGCAACCGATGGATTAGGGTCTGAGGATTGCCTTTAAATGCTTGGAAATCATAAATTTTTAAGAAGATTGGGGATTTCTGTGGGAAATATACAGCGTTGGATTCCAAGACAAAACAAATCTATAATTGCTTTCGCTAGGATCATGGTGGAGGTTAAATCCATCAACCTCATTCCTCACCATTTGGTTATTACAATACAGCGGGAGACATATGATCTATTGGTGGAAGTTGAGATGGTGCAGGGATTGGGGGCCATGATGCTCATCGGAAAAGATGTCAAACTAGTGGACGGCGATGGGAGTGGAGAAGACGACCTCTAGTCGTTGGATTCTCTCATTTTTTTTCCACACCGTTAGATTCAGACAAGTTAGGGTTTCGTCTTCATCCAACTGATCGGAATTTAGCGGGGGTAAGATGGTCCGGTTTGGAGAAGAGGCGGCTTCGGAGACAAATGGGATGACTATTGGTCAAAACCCTAACACTACAAAAAATCCTGGCCCTTCAAACCACAAACTATCATCCAACGGTGAGCAAAACGATCTCAAAGGCCATTCAATGAAATGGGCTTAGGTGCCAAAAAACTGTGGGCCTGCGAGGAATGAGTCCCAGATGATGAACGTTAATGAGGTAAATGAGTCGGGCCCAACACATGAGGACCCAAGCTCTCCTAATAAAAGAAGCTGGGCATCAGGAGGAGCACCCTCTTCTTCTAGTGGTCCTGTAGAAGGGGAGCCCTCGATTTCTCAACCGAAAGGGTCTATGCTACAAGGGGAAAGATCTGCAATGGTGATGGTTCAATGCGAGGAGGCAAACTATGCTATTTGTAACCTTATTGATGAAGGCTTTGAAGGTGCTTGGCACTATTCTGAATAAAAAAAAAAAAAGGGAGTTAAGACAAATGCTTCCGGTGGTTATGTGTAGGTCCCAGCTCAAGACATCAATGGCGTCCGCTATGGGGAAGTTGAACCGAGTAAGGAAATTGATGAGGATTCGACGAAATCCTCTGGAGAATCGTCAATTCTAGCCACAATTTTGGATTCTCAAGGAGAGGCATCCACTCCATTTAATTCGAGTGGTGCTACTTCTGCTGTAACGAAACCGCCCACTCCAATGGATTCACCTAGCATAGACACTTTACGACAAAATCCTGTTGGGCTAGAATCTTTGAAAAGGCACTAGTTAGTTGCTGATGTGGGTTCGGTGACTAAGGCTATCCACGCACTTGAATTTAATGGTGAGTCGTCGAGTGATGTGCATAGCGATTCAGAATATGCTATTGAGTCAGAGGAAGTTAAATTCGATGAAACTGTGAAGCATAATCTATTTACCCCCGATCGCGGGCATCGTCTTGTGGCTTATGAGGAAACCCCAAATGAAGCCTTTTCAACACCATATCTTGATTCAATTGGTAAAGCAATAAAGGAAGTTGACAATGAAGGCTGGAATTCGGGTAACGCAACAAAACCAGACTCTCAATCCTCGCCAAACATTCCAAGTATCTCTATTTCTTTTGTTGCTAATTCAATTCCATATGAATATCCTGCACTTGCTATCTCTTTTGTGTCTTCTTTACCTACTTCTCAGTCTTCATTACTAGCTGGCTCTATCTTTCCTACAACCTCTCAAGCTATGCCCAATAAAATACGTTCTTGTGAGATTGTGGAATGTTTGGCCACCCAGACTAGAAGGGTAGAGTATTGCCTGGTGGCTGTGGAGGTAGGCATGGATCATGAGAAGGATGCATTTATTATTAAAAAAACAAAAAGAAGTGGATGATATGGTGGAGAGACTTGGCCTGGTAGTTTTTGATAGAAATGGTAATGAAGTGAAGCTTTCTGATTTTATTGAGGAAGTGGATGATGTGAGCACTAGGCCAGAAAAAATCAATTACAAAATGAGGTGGGAGCTTAAGAATCTTAAATGGGACATAAAGGAGAAGAAAAATGTGGATGGAAACATTGGGGAGAAGGGAGTAACTAGGGTGAAAAAAGACTGTATACCCATGAAGATTATCTCATGGAACGTTCGTGGGCTTGGAAGTGTTAGAAAAAGACGGCTAGTGCGAGAATGTTTCTCTAAATTCAGCCCAACAATTGTGATCATTCAAGAAATAAAGAAAGAGTGTTTATGCCTTCGATTGGTAAGAAGTACTGTGGGCCCAAAATTATTAGAATGGTGTGCTCTGCCAGTGTGTGGAACCTTGGGAGGGATCCTTATTGCTTGGGATCCAATGGAAGTCCAGAGATTAGACGAGATTGTGGGTAATTACTCAATCTCAATCAAGATGGCTGAAGTGTTGTTTGGCTTTGAATGGATGATTTTAGGGGTTTATGGTCTTAGTAGACTGCAACATCATTTTGATTCTTGGAATGAGCTTCTCTCTGTCAAAGGTCAATGGGGTGGTCCATGGGTAGTCGGAGGTGACTTCAATGTTATCAGATTCACTCATGAAAAGAGTCAGCACTTCATGATCACGCAAAGCATGAGCGATTTTAATAGTTTCATTAACCAATGTGATATTCGTGATGCCCCTTTAGCAAATGCAAAATTTACATGGACGGATGGCAGGGAAACCCCCCTTTTATCTCGGCTGGATAGATTTTTAGTATCCAATTGTTGGGAAGAGGTCTACCCCCTTTTCACTTAAGAGGCCCTCCCAAGACTTGCATCCGACCATTGGCCTATTATATTAAACACATCTAAAGTTAATTATGCCTCCAATCCTTTCCACTTTGAGAATATGTGGGTCTCATATCCTAAGTTTAAGGATCTTATTTGTGAATGGTGGAATGAGTTGGTGTTGGAAGGGTTCAAAGGGTTTTGTTTTATGAAAAAATTGCAACATATCAAACAAAAACTGAGAGTATGGAACATGAACACCTTTGGGTACATTAAAGAGCAAAAAGATCTAATTTGGAATGAGTTGGCTTCTTTGGATTAGAAACTTGAGGAAGATGGAGGTTTGCCTCTACAGCTAGTGAAAAAGAAGAAGTTATTAGGGGATATGGAATCCATTTTAAGGAGAAATATTTTTTGGAGCCAAAAGGCTAAATGCAAGTGGTTAAAAGAAGGCTAAGGAAACGCCAAATATTTTCACAAAGTGGCTAATGGTAAAATGAGAAAGAACACCATATCATCTCTAGCTATCTAATGTCAAATGGTGAATGATTTTAGAAAAATTAAAGACGAAGCCATCCGATATTTCACTTCTTTATATGGAGACCCGTTATCGCCTTTTCTATTCACATTAGTGGCAGATGACCTTAGTGAATTGTTGGCCCGTGCTAAAGATAGGGGCATTATTGAAGGCTTTACTATTGGCAGGGAGGACTTTTCTGTCAACCATCTACAATTTGCGGATGACACTATGTGTTTTCTCAAAGCGGAGGAGTCCCAAATGAGGAGATTGAAGGATATTCTAATAATTTTTCGAAACAATTTCGGGCTTTAAAATCAACATGTCAAAAACCTCAATTGTTGGTGTTGAAGTAGGTGGCGAAGACCTAAATCACTATGCATAGATTTTGGGTGTGAGGTGGGAGAATGACAAATGAAATACTTGGGATTACCTTTGGGGGGGTGTTCCAAGATCACTTGCCTTTTGGGACCCAGCGCTTGAAAGAATTCAATGCAAATTGGAGTGTTGGAAAAGACGTTATATTTCTTTGGGATACAGAATTACCCTTATCAAAGAGGCCCTGTCTAATTTACCAATCTACTATATGTTCCTCTTCAAAGTGCTTGTGAAGATTACACAATAAATTAAAAAACTCCGAAGAGACTTCTTATGGGAAGGGGGCCTTGATAAGAAAGACCACTTGGTTAGTTGGAAAGAGGTATGTAAGCCTAAAGAGGAAGGGGGCTTGGGATTAGGGAGAATCAAAGAGCGGAACTTAACATTGATGGGGAAATGTCTTTGGCGGTTTTCAACGGAAATGGGCAATCTTTAGCATTCCACAATATCACAAAAATATGGGCAACTCAAATGGTTGGGATTGTTCCCAACGTTTCAACTCCTCCTGGTCTACTTTATGTAAAAATATTTGTATCTTATATCCTCTCTTTATTCCTCACACCAGGTTTGCACTTGGTGAGTCAATCAATCTAATTTTGGAAGGACATTTGGTTTGGGGAATCTTCCCTAGCATCCTTATACCATAGATTATTCTTCATCTCCACTCAGAAGGATGCTGTGATCATTGACATCCTTTCTATTTCCTCCCAAGGCCCTTTGTGGAATCTTCTATTCTCTGGAGGATTATATGATTGGGAAACCCAACTAGTAACATCTATCTTAGAGTCATTTCAAGACGTTTTCCTCTCTAGAAGAGTCATCGGGCAAGTTCTCCTCTAAGTCATTTTTCGTTGCTCTATCTTCTTCATCATCCCCAACCACCCCAGCCGTATCCTTTCCTCACTGATTGATATGGAAGTCTGTTGCGCCTTCTAAAGTAAAAGCTTTCTTATGGACTGTTGCCTTATGCTGTATCAACACAATGAAAATGCTTCAATGAAGGAGACGTTTTATGTCTTTATCCCCCCATTAGTGTTCTCTCTATTATAAAGATGGGGAATCAATCCACCACATATTCCTCCATTGCCCCTTCATATACAAGGTTTGGTGCTACTTCTTATCTACCATGGGTTTATGTTGGGTCATGCCGAAGGAAATTCATCATCTTTGTTCCTCATGGCTCTAGTATGGGGTTAATGTTAGAAGCAAGATCTTTGGGAAATGTTTAATGCATGCCATTACATGGGGCATATGGCGGGAAATGAAACATAATTTTCCTTGGCAAAGCGAAGAATGTTAAAGAGGTTATCGAAGCAATCATTAGAGAGGTGGGAAGTTGGTTACTTGTCACCACAGAATATAAAGATATCTCTATCTCTGATTTTATGCGAGATTGGGTAACTTCCATTTCATGCTCCAAGCCATCTAAGCCAACTCATGCTCAACAATCTTGGGTTTCTCCCCCTCATGGGTTTTTAAAACTTAACTTTGATAGAGCTTCAAAAGGTAACCCAGGTCCGGCGGGCTATGGCTGTGTGATTAGGGACTCCAATGGCAATGTGACCAAAGTATTATGTGGTCCACTTGGCTATTGGAACTCAACAAGGCTAGAAGCTTAGAGCATGTTGATTGGGCTTAAGGAGTTGAAAAAAATGGGGGTTTATGGATGCATAGGTAAGGGGGATTCGGAAGTGGTTATCTGGTGGGGCCAAGGCAAGGAGTGTGGATCATGGCGCATGTGGAGGCTAGTTGATGAAATCATGGATATTGCTGCGGAGTTGGAGTGCTCTTTTCATCATGTTCTTCGGGAACAAAATGCTGTTGCCGACTCCCTCGCAAATTGGGGTGTGGATCACCAATGTCATTATGATGGAGTTTGTATGCCTCTTTAAGTAGCGGGTTGTTTATTGTTGTACTATTATGTTTTTTTCCTCTACTTTCAATAAAATCTTCATTTATTGAAAAAAAAAAGTTCTGTTCAGATGTAAACAGCAGTGGACACAAAAGGTTTTATGAGGCTGATGATGGTTAAGACACATGTGGCTAAGAACAGAACATTAGGACTGAAATAGGGGGCTACAAGGGTCTGTTTTAAAGTGGAAACAGCTAGGAAGTTAGGATCTAATCAAGGACTAATTCGTCTCAGGTCTCAAAGACTAAATACCAAAGCTATATAGGTTCAGGTATATACTTGGTACAGTGTAGATATAAGTCCAACAGTGGTTCAGATAAGGCTTGAAACAAAGAGAGACCAAATCTAAGTTCTGGGTTTAAATAAGGATTCAATTAGGTTCTGTGTCAAAGTGAAAATAGAAAGTGTATCTCAAATTGGTGGTTCTGATTTATGATTTATGAGTAGCAGGCTAACGGGTGTAGGTTTTAAGTCTGAAGAGTAGATAATTATGACTGCAGTGGGTAAGTTAGGATTAGGACAAGGGAGGTATACTGATGCAGCATGCAAGGTGATGTAATAGGCAATAAGAGATCCTAACAAATTATTCAAAGCAATGGTTACTTATAAACAGGATTCCTATTCCACACTAAGTACACTTAAGTCAAGAACTAGATTTGGAAATGAAACAACCCAAAACATGAATATAGGAACCAAATAATGGAGGAAACTGAGTTTGAATTTAATGCAAATATTATTGAGTAGTTATCAGACTATAGAGATCGACACACTAACAATAAATGAAGACCTAAGTAAAGAGGCAATTAACAAGTGTAAAGACTGAAGAATAACATGGTATAAAAAAAATTTCAGGTAGACTCTATAGATTCAGATAGGGGATCAAACCAGAAGCAAATGAATGTCCAGGCAGAATCTGGGGTATGCAGCAAAATAAACACACAAGGACTTTGAGGGTAATTTGGAGAAGTTTACGGTTAAGGATAGTGATGGGTTGCATTACAGTATAAACTCCAGATGATTAACACGGTTGTCAATCTGTAAAAACAATCAGAACAGCCACTTACACCAACATGGTATCAACTCTGTCTTATTTAACAAATTCATGCAGTTTGGTTGATGAAGCCTAGGACATCTTCAGAAAATCAGACCAGCACCTGGGTGATCTCTTGTCAATTCAACACCATATTCCATAATGAAGGACTGCTGATGGGTACGTTCAGGTCTGCTGACAGATGACCCAAATCAGCAGCAGTAGCTTTTTTTGGTGAAGTAGTGGAATGTATATTTGAACAACTGTGTATAGAGGCTCTGTTGTGATCAGCTTCAGCAGTATAAAGGCTCAACATAGTTCCACAGTCAAAATATCCAACAATTGGTGTGTATATGTAGGAACCAAGCCCAGATCAGCAGCAGAGGGTGATCTATCAGTGGCAACACTGTGTGAATGCTTGGACAGTAGATTGTCTCTACTTCAATCATTCCTCAAACCTAGAACTAGTACTTCTTGGGACTGGTGCAGGTCCAGAACTAAGGGAATTAATTCAGGAAATCAGAGAATCACAGAAAACTCCAGAAGAGAAGTGCCGTAGGATAAGAAAATAGAGTACAAGTGGTAGGGTTGATGGGAATATTGATTTCTTATGGTGGGAAGTAGGGTTTGGTAACATAAATTGAAAGAGGGATGTAATATGGGATTGTCTGGTGGATTGACTAATGGGCTTAAGTTTATGAAAAATACCAAAGGGGATTTTGACGTTAGATTGCAGCCAACAAAGAACAGGGGTTTGAGAAAAGGAAAAAAATAAGAAGAAGAAGAAGAAGGAGAAGAATGGAGAAGAAGATGATCATACCTAGGAGAAAACCCTACTCCAACCAAACCTGCAGCACATAAGTTTGATAGAAGAATCCACAGTTGAGTCGAGTGAAGCAAATGCAGCCAAATTTTTATTCAATCTCAAAGCTATTGATTACAATGGGGTATTACTCTGTTTATAGACCAAAACCTAAAAAAATAGCAAGGCAACTTTCCTAAATACAGAACACCCAATTCATTGCCTTCTCCCCCTTTTGAATAACCACTTAAGTAAATAAAGGCAGGTGTTGAAAAAAAAACACATAAAACAGTAATAAAATCCCCATCATGTCCTTAAACTTTAAAACATAAACTAAAAGGGTCTAAAACAGAAAATAAAAAAAAATGTAATAATAAATCTCCTGCCAACATGACACGACCTCAATAAAAAAATTCAAGTGGGCCCCACATGACCAGTGTAAGTGGGCCCTACATGGCTGATGTAGTGGGCCCCACGCAGCTATGCTACTCAAACCAAAGATTCACAGAACCCCTTTGATGGCGACAATGTTAAACCTTGGGACTACCACGTGGCATAATGTACCCATCATATACCAGTGCAGTATGGGTGTATTAATGAGCCCACAATTCTGTGTATAACAGGATAGAGGTTTTGGGATGACAGGGTATCAAATAGACTAACCAAATCTAGTTCAGGATAGGCTTCAAACAATGAATGAGCAATGGGATTTAGTGTGTTACTGATGGGGTATAACAGAGCCTGATTGGGGCAGTATATGGGTCTGGAATCAAGGCACTATAATCAGATTTCAGGATCACCAGATGTATAAAACAATAATCCATTCCAAACTTATGAAACAACTACCAAGAACCATCAATTAAAGACTGCTGTAGGTTTGGTATAGAAGGCGATTTTCTTAAATCTTCAAAATACAATCCCAAGCCCAGAGTTATTGCTTCCGCAATGGGTAATTTATGTGGGACAATAGTTTTCTGGATAGAAAACAGAGGGAACTTTAAGGAAGGGAAGCTGCAGGGCCTGAAAGTGGCAGAGGAATTGATTCTTGTTGGGAGAAAACAAAGGGAGCTGATTTGAAGATTAAGGAATTCAAGAACTTGTTTAAGAATGGTTCATGAGGTTGAGTTTTAGGTTTCTTTAATGGAGAAAACATTAAACAACGAAGAAAGAAAAAAAAAAGTTTGAAGAGAAGAAGAAGAAAGAATGCAAAAGATTGTACCTATAGCTACCTAATAGTCAACAGATATAAAGCACTCCCAATAACATTCATATTCATCACTCTAGTTGTCCACCCAATAGCAAACATCCATCCATTCACATCCATAAAAATAAATAAATGAATAATGTCGATAATAGTTCTTTTTTAATAATTCCAAAAGCCTTAAATCTAAATAGTAAAGGTTCCTAAAATTAATAAACTCAAATTAATATAGAGTTGCCTAACATGTATCCTATTCTATGACTCTATCTGTAAGAAAAATACACCAATCACTTGATTGTTGGCTCTCGTACTACATTGAAAACTCTATTCTTCTTGTCCTGGTCTCTGGCTAAGACTCTCTGGGAGGTTGGTAAATTTTTGGGTCAACTTCATAATCTCAGTAAGAATCGAATTTCCACAATTTCGATTAAGGGAGAAAACAACATAACAATTTCAGTCAAACATAATCATCATGCTTTATATCACCGTTAATAACATTATGGCATAAAAACACCAATAAAAATCAATGTGCTTTATCAACTCAATATATCAAGTGATAGCTAAAATCATGTGCATCTCAATGCAATACATGCAATCTAAATGCTTGTAAACCAAACTTGGCACCCAAGGTGCAATGTAGAGGAACTCGATGTACTTGCCATATGTCTGGCAGAAACCCATAGTCTCAACAGTATTATATATAACTCAAACTCTAGCAATATATCCTGTGCCATCAGTGAAGTTAATATAGAAATGACTCAAATCCAAGTTTCATGCACCAACACCACATGGAGTCAATAAAATATCTTACTTATCTTGGATCCTGCCAAGCAATCTATCCCGACTTGGAATAATCGCGAGAGCAGCTCCGGACTGATCAAATCTATGGACCCCCCCTTCCTTGTCACTACATAGGATATCATGGCTCTAATAGCCTAAACTTAGCTGAGTGATTTCCAATGGGAGTCACATATGCAATTCTATGATCGCCACGCCTGGGGTTCCATCTGTGTCTTAGACTCTCAATATGCAGGGACAAGCTTGTAACAAATACATCTAAATGTCTATCACCCCAATTGAACCCAACCAATGAAGCGGCTCCAAATCTCCAATATTCGGGGGTTCCTTCCACATTTTAGTTTGCAGGATAACTCATAATACTGTGCTGCGTGACTCAGCCTGTTAATACAAAGCCGTAATAAAGAGATATGTGTATCAATGTCATAATATATGGGTCAAAGAAAACCAGGCCACAACTAGTACCATATGATGTATAATACCAATCACTATGAAAGATCATGCATTGTTTGTTATTACAATGCTATGCAATGCAGCCTCCCTAGATGCTCATGTAATGCCGGCATTCTCCACATAGTTAGTGATTGGGATAATTGTGTTGGGGCTTCCCCATATTAAGGTGTTGTTAGGTGTTTGTGGTTTGTAGGGGTCCAGCCCCTCCTTGTTGGGATCTCTCATCCCTCCTTTTGTATTCTTTATTTGTTTTTTGGCAATAGATGCTCATGTAATGTGGCATCACATACAGTTATGTGGATTATAATGCATCATCTCAATTTAAATACTTTATTTAATGTAGCTCATCTGCTGCCCACATATATGCATTAACTCTAACAATTGAATACCATAAATGCAGTCCATCAGATGCTTATAAGTATGCGATCATCAGGAAGTTTACATAACATAAAGTCTGGGCAGTAGATCAACATTAGCTGTACCATCTAGTCCATGGTATCTAGCCTAACTTTCTAGGGAACCACACCAGTACCTTCTTAAGGTTTTTCTTGGGCAACAATTACCTTATTCAGCCCAAGTGATTTTTAAAACTCTTTTCCGGGATTTAAAGTATTTATAAACCAATATATATATACATTATCAAATTTTTGGATAGCAAACACCTTGAATATCCATCTTAGAATAAGACCAATTTTGGGGCAGTAAGCCCCTCAATTCTAACTCAGTCTAATGTGAGCATGTTGGACAACAAAATTCATGTTTATTAGAAGCGAAATATTAAACAAGAATTATGGCAAATTTATAGCATGCAGCACAAGGTTAAACAATGATAAAAACATAAAATTTAGAATCATGGTAGCATCACAATATAAATTACCAAAAATCCAAGGAAGCCTAGGGTATAATCTTGTGTATTACTTGATAATTTATTAGTTAACATGACAAAATTTTGGAATACCCATATTTAAAGAGGATTTCAAACAAAGATATGAACCCCAATCCTAAACGTATAGGATTTCCTTTTTTTGAAGGGAATAAAACACTATACCCACGATTTTACTCACATGTACAACGGTATTCATCAAGAAATTCTCATAATACTTGCATAACAAAGGGTTTAAAACAAAAGTCACCAAAACCCTAACCTTATAGGAAAAAAATTGAAACCCCTTACCTTTACACGTTTCTCTCTTTCCCTTTTCCCTTTTTTTTCCTTTCTTTCTTCCTTCTCTCCCGCCGTCGGCCACTCCGTGAAATAGGAATAGCTCTTAGGTTATTCTGTTTTTTTCTTTCTTTCTTTCTTTCTTTCTTTCTCTGATTTAGGGTGTTTAGTTGACAAAAGTTTCAGTCAAGTGGGGGGGGGGGTTCACTTTCCCCATTCGTTCATTCTATTTCATTTGAGTTTCTTTTTTCTTTTTTTCTTTTTAGCTGGTTTAAGTTGACAAATGACTATAACTCCCACCCTTTCCTTTTTTTTTTCAAACATTTTCCCAAACTACTCCTCATCTTCACATACCCCACGTTTCACCCCCTAAAGATGAGGATGGCTAAGCAATGAGAAAGTAGTCTCATGAAAGGTGACGTTCATGAAAACAATACGTTTCTGATTTGAGGGATGATAACACTTGTATTCCTTCTGATTTAGAGCATACTCAAGATGAATGCATTTAAGAGCCTTAGGATCCAATTGAAATTATCCGACTCCAGAACACGGACGTAGCAAATGCACCCAAAAACTTTGGGAGGAAAGGTAGAACTAAGAGCATAATTGGATAGACAAGAAAGAGGAAACTGGAAATCAAGAATCTAAGTTGGCTTCCGATTTGTATGATAGGTAGTAGTTTGAAGAGCATTTGCCCAAAAACCTATGGAACCTGTATAGTGAACAACAAGGCACGAGTAATCTCTACCAGATGACGATTCTTTCGTTTAGCAATCCTTTTTTGTTCAGGAGTCCCTGGACAGGTGGTTTAATAAAGAATACCATGCTAAGAGAGATAAGAGGAAAAAACAGAAGATATATATTCACCTCGATTGTCAAAATGAAGAATACAAATGTTAGAATCAGACCGAGTATTTACCATCTTATGAAACATGTAAAAAATAGAAAACACCTCATGTTTAACATGCAACAAGTAATCCCAAGTAGTATAAGTAAAGTCATCCACAAATGTAACAAAATAATGATGACCAAATAAAGAAGTAACAAGGGTAAAACCCCACATATTAGAATGAACAATACAAAAAGGGAGATGTACTCCTAGTCGTACTCATAGAACAAGACAATCTACAATGTTTGACAAACTCATAGGTTTTACAATGAATAGAAGACATAAAAACAGTGCTATATAAGTTGGGAAATAGTTTTTGTAAACTAAAACAAGAAGGGTGGTCAAGTTGGAAGTGCCATTGCATAAGTTTAGATAAGGAGGACGAAGAAGATGTTTGGTGCACTATGGAGGCAAGGTGTGATGTCACATCAAGAAGGTACATCCCCTGATCCTCATGACCTTTACCAATAGTCTGCCTTATCACCAAGTCTTGACAGACACAATAAGAAGGAAAGAAATTGACATTGCAATTCAAAGACTTGGTAGTATGACTAAAAGAAACAAGGTTAAGTTGAAAGTTAGGAATATGAAATGTAGAAGAAAGAGGTAAAGAGGGAGAAATGGGTATAGATCCTGTCCCAACAATAGAAGACACAGAACCATCGGCAATACAAACCGTGTCTTGACCAGAGCTTATAGTATAGTGGAGAAAAGAGATGACATATCAATCACATGGTGAAAGGCACCTAAATTAATAATCCAAGAAGTATTAGAGGTGGGAAAGGAAGCATTAAGAGCAATGTCCAGTATACCTATAGCAACAACAGAGGAGCTAGAGGCACCATCGAAAGAAGTATCCATCTGAGCCACAAAACAACGAAGATAGGTCATTGCTTCTTTAAGAGAGGCCAATTCTCCATCAGAGACAACAAAAGGCACAGGCAGTGTGGAGCAACATTGTCATATGCATTGGAACAACCCCCAATAATAAGACAAGGAGCTGTACCACCACCACCAACAATAAAACCATGCTAAGGAGGCCGAGAAATGGGTTCCTAAGGGCGACCATGAAGGTCCAAACACTTGGCCCTCATATGACATGCTCAGCCACAATGATCGCAACGTAATCAATCCCGATCATCTGAGCCACTGCCACCATGGTCACCTCTCTGTGATGTATAGGCAAGAGCCGATCTCTTAGGAGCAAGGAGAGGTTGAGATACAAACATAGTACTCTTATAGTGCTCCTCACAGTGGAGAAAGGAATAGACCTCAAAGACATGGGCAAGGAAAGGAGATACTACGAATTGCTCAAACTTGGGATTAAGACCCGCAAGAAGTTGAAGCGCACTGCTCTCCTCAACAAACTTTTGAAAAACATAAGCATTAGTAGCACAAAGAGAGGAAAGAGCCACATAATAGTCAATATCTTTCCACAACTGGCACAAACTGGAGTAATAGGTAGTGATAGATTGATCACCCTGTTTTATCTGCCACACCTTTTGACTAAGCTCATACACCGGAGATTGCTTGGCATCCTTTGAATGTCTTCTCAAGGGTATCCCATATCTCTTTGGAAGATCCTAGAAACAACTATGTGTTACCAATCGATGGCTGCATAGACTATAGAATCTAGGTAACAACAAAAGCATCTTCAGCCTCCCACTTGGAGAACTGAGGGTTAGAAGGAGTTGGGGCAGGGTTGCTCCAAGTAATATACCCCCCACTTGCCATGGCCAAAAAGGGACCATTGAGCAGATTAGGACCACACTAAGTAGTTGGTGTCATCAAACTTCACTGTAGTAATAGGAGCAAGAGAGTGATCGTGGCCTTGAGGGACTTGCCATGGCTGGGAGCTGAAGTGGTCATTGGTGGAGAGGAATCAATTTGACTATCTTCAGACATAGTGGCACAAAGAACACATACACTGCTGTCCCAAACACAATACTACACACCGGAGCTCCAAAAGATCATAACAAGTGGACTAAGCACATCCACCACACTGCAATGCAAAAACCAACACTGTTGACAACACAAAACCCAATACAAAGACCAGCGATACTGCCAATCATGATGAACAACCTTAAAAACAGTAGCAACTCGCGGCTACACAACTTTAAATTGCACAAAGAACTATGCACACCACCACAACAGTAGATAGTACCCACAGATGGAGTACAAGAGGTTGGAGACAATGCAGGACCTCAAAACTAACAACCATGAGAAGAAAAAAAGCATAGAACAGCAGCATGAACAAGCATAAACACGAGCCAACAACACCCAAAAGGCTTGATGAAGCATGCAAAGAGCAGATAATGCAAGAGGAAGCAACTAACAGAGTAACAGCCAGCAATCATAAGAAACATGAACAAAAAACGTGAACAAAGGGGCTGACGGCAACATTGGCCTGGTAAAACACTCATAACTCACTCAAATCTTAGTTAAATCGAGTGAGATTTCTCTTGGATGATTCATAAGGTAAAAACAATCATTCCGTTTACAATTAACAAAGAAAACAACAGAAAAACAAGCCGGATCAAGCAAATTTATCAGATCTGGCCGTACAGCTAGAAATTCCTAAAAATTTGCTTAACTTTTTCATAGTACTCCAAATCGACTGAGATTTGTATCATAAATCTTTAAAAATCAACACAAACCAGATCCAATATTTTTTCACATACCTTGACACTGCTGACATCATCTGTACGGATGCTGACATCAGCAATTCTTTGGTGATTAGAGGTCTTTGTGTAGTATAGAAGAATTTGTCTCAAATACCAAGTGGATTTCTGTAGATTTGTAATAGGGTTTGTAGTAGAAGAAGAGGAAGAGGAAGTGGAAAAGGAAGAAAAAGAAGAAGAAGAAGAGGGTAAAGGGGGAAATCGTATGGAGAGTCTAATCTACTCTCATACGTGGAATGTATTATTAAAAGGATACTAGAGTCATTACATTGAGTATTTACAGGAATACCACTCATGTACAATGTACCCAAATACCCTTACATATTGTGCTTAAATATACTTATATACACCAACAAATATTTTATAGAAGCTGCCAAGGAGACTAATGGGGCGAAAATCCTTGATTTTGGCCACTTATTTCTTCTTAGGGATAAGGGTGACAAAGGTAGAGTTTACACTCCGGCAAAATGCAGCCTTTCTGTGAAATTCTCCACTGCCTTTGTGATGTCTTCACCCAAATTCCACCTCTTGGCCATTAAATTATTGTTTTAAAGTTGCCTACCTTAACAAGGCACCTTGATGAGGAGAAATCACTTCATTCATAACTTCTCTTTAAACATTTCTCACGAAACTAATAGGATGGCTATTCAAGGCAGTTGACTACCCCCTCCACAAAAAAAAAAAAGAAAAGAAAAGAATCAACAGCTAAGATGAATAATGCAAACTTTCTGATGTGTTTTTTATTTTGAATTAAACGTGCTCTGTTTTTCACCTCCGTTTCTTTTGGGACAATTAGAAAAAGTAGACCTGTTCCTGAATGATGCACTCATTTTTGTTTCAAGATATCCCTAGCATCTCAGCCATCATACAAACTGCGGTCATTCAGATATTTTCAATCATTTCATTTCTGGGATTAACAGCAGCAGTGGACAATGAAGTTGCTGGTGAAGATGGGTGGATTGGTCAATGAATGGTGTGGGGACAAGGGTAAAGGATTTCTTTTAGAGTCGAAGAAGAAGCTGGGTGATTGATGGAGGGAGAAAATGGATTTTTTTTTTCTTTTTAAATACATTTTCTCTTACAGTGTAAGAAGAATATGGATGTGTTTTGTGGAGTAAGAAAGGAAACCAAACTTTCAACCTTGAGTCGTAAAAATGCTTTGACGAGTTCTTTGTTTGCAAAGTTGGGTCCAATTCTAGTCTTCTCTTTAGATCAAGGAGGATATTGATAGATAGATAACATTTAGTGTTCTTTAGGCCTATATGGTTGGTTTTTGTGATGTTTGTGTGTTGTTTTGGTATTTATTTGTTTTCTTACTTGCACATCATTGTTTCAGGTAGGAATCCATCGCCCATGTGGGACAGATTGGTCTTCAATAAAATCAAGGAAAAACTTGGAGGACGGGTCCGGATTTTGACTTCAGGTGCCTCACCTTTGTCACCTGATGTCATGGACTTTTTGAGGATGTAAGTTTAGTTTTTTTAATATAACTTTTTCTTGTTAAAGTTCTCTATCTTTTGTTGGAAATGTGAATAATTTGTTGTTTGATTATGATAAGTGCATGAATACTTAACAGATGCTTTGGCTGTCGAATAAGTGAAGGATATGGAATGACCGAGACTTCGTGTGTTATAAGTTCAATGGATGAGGGTGACATTTTATCTGGTCATGTTGGTTCTCCTAATCCTTCTTGTGGTAAGCTATTGGTTTCTTACTTGAAAGTAAACATTATGATATTCCTTGTGAAACAATTAGACAAAGACATTGCTAGTTGTGAGCAGCATTATGGACTTAGCTGACCTTGATAATACTGTAAATTGGACTTAGTCGATATGGACACACAATTTTGATTTGCATTAGTAATGTCCTGACTAGTCACTGGTAAATGCTTGGCACAATTCTAAAATATAAAGTGAAGCCAGCTCAAACTCAAAACCTTGAAAAAAGTAAAAACACTGAACAAGATGAAGATGATGCTTTGCTGGAAGAAGACTCAACCAGCCCAAAATGTGCCGAGAGAATCCACAAAACGTTGAGTATTTTCTTTAATTTCAATTTCTTTAAAAAAAACGTTGGATCCTTCTATTACAAAGAATTCCTCCTTTTCTATAACCTATGTTCCCTACCTTTTCCAAAGACACCAAAGATACCAAATTCCTTAAATTCATGCAGTCAAATAAATCTATTCCTAATGCAAAGATCCTAGAATCCTATATCAAATAAAATACTAAAGAGAAACGAAATAAACAAAAATCTAAGAATTATAATAAACCAAAACACTAAAATAAAAGCCAAATAAGAGTTATTTAGTAAAGTGGGACTCTTCTTGTGGTCCTCACCACCATCATAACTACCCAACATGTGGGCTGCATCAGTCACCCCTGGTGGGTGAAAAACTCGCCCTCGAATTTTAGTTGGTTCATCTCTGTATTGCTCAGAGCGTGTCAAGTGCTGCCCAGACAACAAAAAGGGTATAATTGCCTTATCCACCACCATCAAGCTCTTGCAAGCATTGAAGGCAAACTTCACAATCTTGCTACCACCCGCTGGCACAAAAACCTGCTGGATTCCAATCAACTGCTTAGCATGAGTCCTCACAATTTCGGCTGGAGGCTGGGAGTATACAGAGATGAACTCAGACCCATCAGGCTTCCTACGTTCTGAACTTCAACCTCAACCTCGAACTCTAAGCCTTTATCACAAGGCAAGTCATCAGTCTTACTTGCAACCTCCCATATGAGAACTGCACCAGCATTTTCCATCAGCATTGTTACCCCATCGTAAATCACTTTGGGGTTGTTTAATTCGTTCAAGACCATAATCCTCTCAACCACTCCATTTCTCTTGGACTTAGTACTGTAATCTGTGTGAGCTCCAACCCTGTTCCAGGCATCCTTGATAGGTTTGGGGTCAAAAGAGAGCACGGCACCAGCAGTTTATATAATCCTCTCCAAAATGTATCAAGCCACCCATACTTTGTCTCCAGCAGAAATGCTGACGGAAGGTCCAACTTGCAATTCCCAGTGACCTGGCATCACTTCTCCATTGGTATCACTGATATTAAAGCCTGCATAAAGGCATGCTTTGTAATGAGAATCGATGATGTCACTCTCCCAGGTTTTGTCAGCACCAACATCACAGTATTATGGTTCTGGGGACCAGGGTAACTTCTCACAGGCCACCCAAAAGGCCATTTAACATCTTTTTGCAACAGGGTGTATTACTGCTCAATACCATATACCAGGGTTCTTCAGCAACAACATCAGGATGGCTGAATATCTTTGCAGAATTACATCTCTTATTTGTAGGAACAAGGTCTACACCAGGAGTGTAAGTAGCTCATATGACAAGAATATTGTTGTGATGTAAGATGCATGAACACATGATGCAAGTTGAAATCATATAAAATTTAACCAAAGCAATAATCAGGTAGAAACAAGATTACTACTCATCAATCATGTTCATTTAGAGTATCTTTCAATAATTATGTTTAGATTTAACCCTTAATTATGCCAAGTTCAAGAGATTATAAAGAGACGAACTTGGAGTTAAATACCAAAACACAGGTTATGCCAATTGCAGAACCAAGAACCAACTCAGTAGATCAATGTGGGAACCTTAAAAGATTTATGTAAAAATGCGGCAGCTATTCAAGTCAATATATGGAATAACAAGAAGTCTCAAAGGGTCCCGAGAGCTCAAAACTGTGTGGAAAGAAATAAATCACACTCACAAGAATAGTGAATTAAAGAAAATACTGAACTAAAGGTATCTGCAGGGATGTATGACAGAAAACAAGGGTATTAGGACTGTTAAAGGGTTGCACGCTAGGGTTAGGCAAAGGACAGATATGGGTAATTTCAAGGTGTTGCAGAAGAGGGTTTAATGGAGAATGGTTCTGCAGCATAAGTAAGGGGTTATAAGATTCTGTGCTGCAGGGTTTTAAAACCAGCAGAGTAGGTTTCTGTTTTAGGAGTTTAAAACAGAGTTAAGTATCCTTAGAGGTAGCTGCAGGGTTTAGATTCTGCAAAAGAAGCTTCAAGACCTAGCCGCTGGATATGGAGAGATGGGTTTCTGGTTTTGGTGGACTAAAACAGATCAGAATATGCTCTGGAAGCAGCCGCAGGCTTAGCAATAGGGTGGAAGTTCCGTGGAAAATGTAATATAGAGCTTCCTCAGGTTTGAATCCAAAACAGTGAGTTTTAAAAAGGGGAAAACCCTACGGGTAAAAGGGCCAACCATGGGCTTTGGCAGCGATGTCTACATCATGTTGCCTCTTCTAAAGGGCACTTTGAAGATTGCCTGAGGATATAAGATAAGATCACTTCACTGTTCGTGCCAGGAGCTTGACCAGTGCTTGAACCATCATTGTTCCATTTCGGAAGCTTTGTTGGATCATTTTTCGGAAGTGTCCTTGCTTTACTTCTGAGATCCATGTCAGATCCACCAATTCATATGTATTCTGGAATTGCCTTCTCTGTCGTCTCATAGAAATTCAAGTTGATAAGATCAGAAAGCAGCGACATATTGGACAGGAATAAAAAAATACAGCAAAACTTCTCTTTGATCTCTCCCTTTCTTTTAAGACATGAAGAAAGAAGCAGAGGTGGACAGGTTTTATCTGAAAATTCATCCTCGGTTTTTGCTCCATGAATGAGACAGCTTGGTTATGATGCATACAGGATGAGCAAGGAGCAAAACAGACTTTACACTTCCCCTTTTCTCTCCGAACTATAACCTCATTTAGAAACTGCAAAGCTTCTGGGTCATACTTGAACTGTTCTTCCATCATCCACTGATATCACAGTACTTCCATTAGCATTGCAGTCTTCTCTTCCGCCACTTCCTGCTCTTCTTCAAACTTGACAGCAACACCCACGTCATCATCAAAAGCATCATCAGTGGTAATGGCCACAGACCCTGCTGCATCTCCCCCATCCTGGAAGTCAGTGATAAGCCTCCTGATAGACACCAGTTGATCAAATACATGGTTTGGGATTATATTCAACAGCCCAACGATCTTCTTTTTCTTGTTGGGATTCTTGATCGCTTTGTTCTTTAGAACCCCTAACACCTCATCAGCTACACCACTTCACACTTGGCGGTTTCCCTCTTAACTGTTGTTGAATGGCACCAAGCATGGCCTTGCAGGCTGCTCTTGTCTCCTTCGTCTTTGGCTGATAAACACCTTCCGTGGTAATAGAGAGGGCGCTATCATCTTGAAGATGGTGTCGTTTGCTTTGCCTATTTTGCAAAGATTCAAAAGCAAAAGACTCACGTTCCTTCTTTTCCAGCAGCCACACCAAACCCTCAATGCCGTGTTCAGTCGGAGTCAAGACCTTACTAACTACACCATATTGGTCTCCATCTGGGTGTAGTAGGCTTAACTCAATTGCCAATGGCTTCGAAGTCCCATCATCTTTCAGATTCACAAGCCTTCATCCCTGTACTTACCTAGAGGCTCTGGTATATCACTTGGTAGGTAGGTCTGGTTAGTGAAAACCTGATCATATTTGTAACAGTGGGCTGGGTCAAGTCAAGAATTGCAGACAAAGTGGATGCGACCCATTTCCAGAATGTCTTTTGAGTGTCACAGTCTTGAGATAGAACTGGCCAAAGTGCAAGTTCTTAATGATGAAAGCTTCGGGTACTTCCATGGCTTCGCCCCAGTCAAATGTAACCTTGAATGTAGAATGTAGATGCACGAGCCATCAATGGGGTGATTGTTGTAGTCCACTCTTCCACAGATGCAGCTGCTCCAACCTTCCCTTTTTCACATCGCTAACAAATATGCCAAAAGAGGCTTATTAGCATGAAATTCCGTTCACCATACAGGATCATTCACAACATTATAAATGTCATATTCTTTATCAATCACATAGAATGGAGGTAATTTTCTGGGTGGATCATCTTTTTGATTTTCTTTCTGTGCTTTGTATCTTGTTTCTGCATGTATTTCTTTTGTTTGACACCAAATCAGTCAACAGTCTCAGCCTCTCTTGTATTTCTTTTGAGGTGGCTTCCCCAGTCATGTTTCATCAAGTATATATATTGGGTTATCGTAAATACACAAAGACAAAGACAAAGATTCCATACCTGAATCCTTCGACTCTGAAAATATGGAATCATCATCATCCATTTTGGACGGTTCTCTGTAAGTAGCACATGTATAAAATGGTGTGTCAAAAACCTCGTCCTCATATTCTTACGGAATTCGAGTAGCGTGTTGTGCTACATAAGGTTTTCAATTTGTCTCAATTGTTCAATCTCTTTTCGTTGTGGGTAAGCCATGAAACCTGGCTCTGATACCAACCGAAGCTAGCTCGAACTCAAAACAAAATGCTGAAAAAACATTGAACAAAAAAGATGAAGATGACACTTTGCTGGGAGAAGACTCAACCGTCCCAAAACATGTCCAGAGAATCCACAAAACATGTGGAATATTTTCTTTAATTTCAATTTCTGTAAGAAAACATCGAATCCTTCTATTACAAAGAATTCCCCCTTTTCTATAGCATATGTTCCTTACCTAATCCAAAGATACCAAATTCCTTAAATTTAAGCAGTCAAATACATCTTTTCTTAATGCTAAGATCCTAGAATCCTAGACCAAATAAAATACTGAAGAGAAAAAAACAATCTAAGAATCCTAATAAAACAAAACACTAAAATAAAAGCTTAATAAGAGTTAATTAGTAAAGTGGGACTCTTCTTGTAGCCCCCACCACCATCATAACTAATCCAACGTGTGGGCTGCATCATAAAGCAATTGATTGGCTGAGAAGTTTTAGTAGTTTGTTATGGTAACATTATGTACACGAATTTAACACTAACGTTTTGGCTGCGGAGGACATTTGTAGTTCTCCTTGGCAAGGTTCAAAATGTTAGTGTCAGTAGACATATCGGTCAGGCCAAAATAAGACAGATCGGAAATGTTGGAAATATCGGAAAAAAATATTGTAAAAATCTTGAAAACTTAAAAAACATATTCTAACCTAACTACATATGCATAAGGAAACAAATAGATTCATTAGGAATGATGGCTTATTTTAGCACACTTAAATTTTAATATTCTTAAAAAGTACACATGAATACATAATGGTTGACAAAAATATCATAATCTAACCATATAAGCATATGAGAACAAGTAGATTCTTTTCATTTTCTTCTTTCTTATCTTCAACTTCTTCCTCTCCCTTCTTTTACTTTTTCTGAAATTTATCGTTTTTCATATAATTTTTTATCATAACAACACAATGTCAATGTTAGGCAATAATACACTGTGAAAGGAGAATATTCACTCAAACACACCGACATCGTACATCATGTTGACCAAAAAATGAATTTTTATAATGTACTTAATGTTTCGTATCAGTATAGGAATATATCGTGTCGATCTTAGTAGACATGGACATATGTTGGAAGATATTTAAGATATTTCGAGATATTTGATACCATGCACAAGAGAACAAAAGCCACAGATTTGAAATTTCCATTTATTCATTATATCGTATATTTTAGACTTCCCTAACTAGACTTCCTAAAAAAACCTATAAAATACTTAATTCCTGTTATAAAGTGATATCCTCCCAATTTTTTGACCAAAAAATTCCCTACTCATATCAGGATTGCAACATCTTGAACTTGTCAGAAATGTAGCTGAATCACCCTTTAAATGACACTAAGGTAACTTTTGACCTCATAAAATAAGGCCTAGAGAAAACTAAAGACAGATGGAAGGCCCAAATAAACCAACATATCAGCCATTTGTTGGTCTATTTGTTGTAACGGAATCAAAGAGCTTTTGAAGACAACATGAAGCTGGCCTGCTATATATATAAGAAAGGTAAAGACAGATTTTGTCTATGGATTGTCAATTGCATAAGGTTGGGGAAATCTTTAGCCGATGTAAAGAAAGGGTGGAAAATTTTTTTCCATGATCCTGTCTTTTTGTAATCCCTAGTGGTTTTGTTGGTTTGCGGATGCCTTTTCCCTAGCCAATTCTCTTCCTTTCTAATAAAAATTTTCTTCTATCAAAATAATAAAAATTAATTAAAATCTATTCTACTTTAAAATACATTAAAAACCCTAAAATAACCAACAAAAACTAACCTGGACTATACAAAATTCAAAATTATTGCCAACAAAAATTTCAACCAAAAATACCCCTATATACGCTCATCAAATTAGAGTACGAGCTGTTTTGCGTCCTACATCACTAAACATTAAAATTTTTACAAAAGGAGACAAAACTGTTAGTATCCTTCAATAACGTTTTAAAATAAATGAGAACATGCGAGGTAGGGGATGGGAGGCAAGTTAAATTTTGGGAGGATGCATGGTGTGGGGAGAGGTCTCTTAAGTAGGATTTAGATGTTTTTGTTATGGCTTTGAATCCTAACACAGTGGTGACATCCTACTACTCGATTCATGGAGGGGAGGTACTGTGGATGTTGGCCCTGAGGTGTGATGCGTTTGACAAGGGGATTCCAAGGGCAACCCAGTTTTTGGCCCAACTGCATGGGTCATAGGTTAGCTTGGGTACGAGGACCGCTGAGTATGGAAGGTTGGATTGGGGGGACAGTTCTCGGTGAGGTCATGTTCTAAGGCATGTGTCATATACCAAGGAGGTGTAGGGCCCTTGAAGAGTTGTTCAATACAATGGGGTTCCTCCAAATGTCCAATTCTTTATGTGGACAACAATTTTGGATAAGATCTCAAAAGGACATCTTGTAAAGGAAAGGATTTTACTTTCCCAACACATGCCTACTCGGTTATCAAGAAGCGGAATCATCCTCCCACCTTATCCACTGCCCCTTCTCATGGGAAATATAGTGTGGAATCGTGAGGGATTTTGGCGCAACCTTCACAGCTCCCCCAAGTCCTATTGTGATTCCTTCAAGGATGGAAAATGCCAACCTTCAGTAATATTGATAAGAGGATCAAGAAGCTGGTGCTAGCAGTGGTATAGTGGGCAGTTTAGAGGGAGAGAAATAGTAGGGTCTTCAATGGTCATGCGGAGCCGGCTCTGCAAGTCTAGAAGGGCTAAAAAGTTGACCCTTTTCTTAGCTAGAAGATGCAAAGGGTACAAAGGACTCCCCAATGGGGCTCTAGTTAGGGATTGGGCTAATACTATTAGGGTTGTTTTGTATTGAGGTGGTCTGGGGTTTTCTTGTACTTGTTGGGGTCCGGCCCCTCCCTCTTTCTTGATCTCGGGGATCTCTCATCCCCTTTACTTGCTTGTATTTGTTTTTTTGCAATAAAGTTTTTTTCATTCATAAAAAAACCCATCCAACTAGATGACACAAGAACTAAGCCCCTTGGGAGTTTGGTCTACTCCACAACCCGTATATGCCTCTAAACTAGACTAAGCACATGAACTGAAGAGTTTTTTTTTTTTTTTGAAAGATAATGATATAATTCATTTTAAAGAGAAAACAAAAGCATACATAAAAGAGGCATCACCGGGAAGGTGATTACCAACTACTAATATCCCTAAACACTCCAAAACAATTATGTTTTCTCACTCCATAAGTCATCCTATTCCTTTTCATCAAAAGATCCACCCACCAACATCCACTCAAATAGTAGCTTATATATATGGATTCTCAATTCATCTAGAGTTCAACGTTTGCCCTAAAAAATTCTGCTATTTCTCTCCTTCCATAATCCCCAACAAATTGCTCCTAGTAAAGCTTGCTAAATTTCCTGATAAAAATTACCAAATCCCCACACCTCCCATCCCGAAATCAAATCATTAAAATGCATTGAAAAGATCCATGCGAATTGAAAATAAGAGAAGAAAAGTACCACATTCCTTTGTAGATGGTCAAGAGTTAGAATTTTATCCAAGTAACAACTCCAAATGAAGAAACAAACTTTGAATGGTATATCCATACACTTTTATAGGGGGACTAAGTCCTAAGAATATTTGATAACTCAATATAGAATGATTTAGAGCTGAATTGCCCCTTCTGATTCAGATTCCATCTCCATCTGTCACTCATCTCATTGTTGGGCTTCACATTGCCTAAAATTTCCATTAGATTTAGTAGTTCTCCAATCTCCCAATCATTTGGCTCTCTCCTCAATCTGGGTATCCAAATCCCACTAATCCCATCATGACACCTTGCTACAGAATTTTGTTGATCCAATGCCAATCAGAAGATGTTAGGAAATGACTTCATTAGCGGATCATCACCCACCCATACATCCTTCCAAAATTTGATATTCTTGCCCAAACCCAAGACAAATTTGATATACTTCCAAAAGCTATATCGGTCAAACAATATTGATTTCCAGATCCCACACCCATGTCTTCCCCTAACCTCCCGTGATTCCCAAACCAAAATTTCCCCAAATCTAGACACCACCACATGAACTGAACAGTTGAACTGCTTAATTGATACAACTGGCTGGTTCAATAAGCCACTCCTGAATTAACACTGTCATTAGTATTAGACATCAGCTGACGTCTTTGTTAATGCGACTCAGCCAATCAGGTTGGACCAAACCACCCACATTGACTGGCAATTCAAGTTCTGAACATTGTCCTTGGAACTTGGGCCATGGGAGTAAAAACAAAAATATCAACAGACTCCAGATTATTG
>JAOXJP010013878.1:26955-47342 GCA_025762735.1 Platanus orientalis | reverse complement strand
AGGTAGGCCCGGATCATCCCTTGTTTTGCTCAACCTTTCGGTAACTCATGGGGACTAGGAAGAGTCAAACTAGGTGTGCGGAGCAGGACTAGACTAGGACCACCAGTTGGGCCCAATCTAACTTGAGAGACTTTATGAAACCTTTCATTTTCACCATTGGGCCGGCTATTGGGAATCTAAAGCTGCCACAAATTTATGAGGGCAGCACAATTTATCATAACAGATCTGCCTCCTTAGCCAAAACAGTAGAAAGGAAATCAAAGATGGGAGTCTAATCCATGGAATTTGGTGAATTGGGCCCATCATAATCATCATCCATCACACATTAGAGACCATCATCCACAATGTTAAATCCCCATCATGGCCCAAAGTAATGCTAACCATCACTTCATGGAGATAAAAAAGTTGGTTGGCAGAAAAATCTGCTCTTTAGTAAGGAGAAGAAGTCCACACATCCAAACCAGAGAGAGAGAGAGGCAGTTAGATCAATTCATAGGCGACACCGGTCATGGACGACCCAACAAGAACATCCAGTTAAGCCAATTTTTATGTCTAAACAGGAAGCAGCCTTCCACATGAGGCCGACCCACCACCTGGAAGATCACATGTTGACCATAGAAGTAGGGTTCTGGTGTTTTATGCTGCAGTCAGCAGGCCCAAGTGGGGCATTAAAAAGAGAGAGGCATCAAATACTGCATCAACATGGAGCATCCAATTGCGTACTATCCCCTCTCTTCCTTGAGTCCGAATCCCCTGTGCCCACAGACCATGTAGCCATTGTGTAAAACATACCACAGATTGACACGTGGTGTGTACAGATTAAAAGCATAGAAATGTGTTCCATTCAAAAGGAAATGGCCAAAAAATAACCTTCCAACACACGGGCTATGGGCTCAGAGTATCACGTGTGATTATAATAAAAAAACTTAGTATGGTATTCGATCCACCTGACATCCGTACCCATAATGCATTCGGATTCCTATCTGATTGTCGACAGCTTGACAACAAGTACTACGTAGTAGCATTCTGAATCACTTCCCTTACAAAAACTTCCTGGTGTTAAAACAGTGCAGATTGAGTAATAAGGCTACTTATTTTCCAGTCCTCCCAACTAAGACACCAATTCGATGTAAGCAACATCATCAACATCCCTATCATGACTTAGACCAGAGACCCATCGCACATGCCAAAACAACGAGTTCAGATCCCCTATCAACGATCCAAACTCCAAAACAACTGCACTCGCATACAGTGTATGTGCCTACACGGCACTAATGCTGGTTGGTGGGTTCCACCATTGGGCTCACCGGAACCTAATAGATCTCCCAGGGGTCAAGAATCAACCAAATTCATTGACTTCAACCACCATATGATAAGATTGTTGCTCTCGGCCATTCCCAGTGTCTTCTGTGTTCATTCCAAGAGAATAAGATACATCGGACAGTTACATTCATCTGATAAAGCATAGGAGATCTAGCAGGTGCGCTGCCAAATAATGGCCCATCTCTTTCCTCAACTCAGACCATAGAATTTCTCACGTACTGAAATAAAGATAAAAGAGAGAAATGGAGACAACAGAAAGAATAAACAGGAAAATCATACAAATAATAAGTCATACAAAAAAATAATGGGACGAGAACATCTTGACTGCATAATAGACACACCCGTTACAGAGACTGCACTGCAGTATTTCCAGATTCGATTGCTTTAACCACCCCGTATAACCGCCATAGAAACCATATCAAAACTGTTTTCAACGCTCCATTAAAGCTGCATCGGTTTCAGACAGTGGTGCTGTAACACATCACCAAAAAAGAGACAATAATAACCGTTCAATAAGACAAGCAACTCTCAATCAAAAAGTGGAAATGAGGAGCAAAATCTTGTTAGAAAGAACAAGAATGAAGAAAACAGACAACTCTGCACCTTCGATTCATGTATCCTGATGAGGACATCATAGGCCGAGAGTGGCTTTGCTTTATGATTGGAGTTTATTATAGTTGGTTTTTTATTTATTTTACATTTGTTTGTATCTCTTGTAAGGGGGCTACAGGATTTTGAGGGTAGTTTGGTCTTATGTGTTTATTTGGGGGGTTTTTTTTATGTCTTTTGTCTTAGATGGGAGTAATTTTAAAGTGTAATTGGGTAGGGAGGTATTTCAATCCATAAGGACTTTATGTGTAATAACCTAGCCATGGGGGAGGGTTTTATATACCCCACAACCAGATTTTTGAGTTCAACGAATTCCTCATCTTCTTCCTTTGTTCTATAGGTTTGAGGACCTAAAACCCTGGAATGGGACTATGCTTCTGTTAGGTTTTTGTATTATCAATGTCCATGCACAAAATAATGTGTGTACATTCAATGGTCAAGTTGTATAAGACTTTATGATGTAATTTAAATACATATGTAAGTCCAAGAAGAGAGTCCGTCAAAGCACCAAGAAGACGGACTCGAAACCGAAATGACCAAGCCAAAGAGACAAGCATTATTGAAGAATTCATAAGCCTCAAGTGGTAGCTACCTCAAGGAAGTCAACATCCAAAATTTGAGGGTAAAATTGTAAAATGTTGGTAAGTAGTAATGGGGTGTTTGTGTATGGACCTAACCTTAGGTGTACTTAAAATGAATTAAAAATTGATAACCCAAAAACGTTCCATAAAGATCGGACCAATGATAGACCAAAATTGAAAAAAAAATTAAATTGTGTTAAAAATGAAATATAGCTCAACTTAAAATGGTCATAACTTTTTATCCAAATGTCCACTCATAAACCATAAGTATCCAAATTGAATGGCTCAACGAAATCCTATTGAAAATGAAAAAATAAATGCTCAATATTTTCAAACGGCTATATTTTTTATTGTTTGAAAAGAGACGTTGGGGATGATTGAATGGATTTCTCCACTCTATAGAGGCACTGACCCCAATAAATATACAAGTTGAATACTTGAGAAAATAGTCAAATCTTTGTGAAAAGAGAATAAAAGAGAGTCAATAAGCCTATGAGTTAAATCCTTGTTGTTGTGGCCTATAACTTTGAGAATTTGTATTCATAGTTAAACTCTTTCAAGGTCTTGCAAGAGCTTCCTAGATCACTTAATTATATTTGTTGGAAGCATAAAAAAAAGTGTTTCTATAAGTTAAATTCGCCTACACAAGAGGCATACTGAAGAACGAAGATTTTTTCATCTTCAACTTATTCATAGCCTTCGTCAAAGTCACCGAAGGCGAATTTTCAATCTTTATTAGAATCACTAAAGGTGTGTTCGTGAAGCACTTGTCGGAGTCACCAAGTGCGAGTTAGTCCATCGGAGTCACTGGACGGAACATGCCTACCGGAATCACAAGGTGCACACTTCCAAATCAATAGATTCTTTGTTACTTGTAAGTAAATCCTCAGGTTTATTATTTTTCCTATAATAGTTAGTGATCTATTAATAAAAATTAAATAAGCTCGAAGGAGCCGGTTAGAGAGTGGTTTGGTTGCATTTTCTCTTTAATGGTTGTTTATGTTTATTTTGATTATACAAAGCAGCCTAACACACTAAATGACTCTAACTAAAGTTAAAATTAAAATATTAACTTAACAACCTTAGACAATTTATCAGCCCCGCTCCCACTCTGCTATAAGCAATCCTATAGTGCATGATCGAGCCTCATAGTCTACGATAAATTCATAGAAAAGAGATTTACTTAATTAAAAGAATTTTCACTGCATAATTAATTTAAAAAAATTAAGTAAATCATAAAGAGGATGAATAAATTATTTAAAAGAATTTTAAATAAATCTAAGGATCCTATTCACCCCCCCCAACTCTAAGATCCATTTCGGGAATTTCAATTAGTATCAGAACATACCCTAATTTTTCAGCCCCCACCTAATTTAATGTTAGTGGTGGAGGTCACTCCCTTCCTCCCCTTGGGTTAAAGGTTTTTTCTCTTCTTTTGCTTCTTCTAATTTTCTATAGGTTTTGAATTTACTGAAAACTACCAACTTGCATCAACTTCATCATCAAAATCAAGATATCAAGGATTCGTTCAAATCAATACATCCAGAAGCTCCATAAGTGTTGGACGACACACCTTCAATCAACCAAACACTGAAGATTTCAGTGTTGAAAAGAAACTCATCAGGTTTCTTCATCTCAGGCGTGAACACAGGCTACTGGTCAGTTCTGAGAGATCATATACCACACCTAACAGATGAGTGTTTGGTCTGATTTGAGGCCTCTAGAAGTGCCCACAAACTTCGACGATCTAAGAAGAAATGGAAGATTACCCAAAACTTCATTCAAATCAAAGTTATATCAATCTGAATTCAAAGGAGGCGTGATTTAGGGCATTGAACCAGTTTGGAGAATGTCCATCACCCACTCCACACTGTCAGGCCTTTTATTGATTTGGCTTTTCCAGGGTACACTACACCCATGGGCAACACAATAGCAAGCAGCATCCCTTCCAAAAGTTTCTTCAAAGTAAAACCCTAGCTTGGGTTTTCAGAGGATGGCAGCACTAGTGAATTATGTGGCTGATACGGGTCCTTAATTTAAGAATCAAACTCAGGCATATTTTTGCCCATGATTTGAAGGACTGCTTATTACAAAGCATCAAGGACTAATAATGCATCAGAAACAGGTTCTGAAAATCTTTTTATATGCCTTCTTTTGAATCCTTAAAGTAGTGAAATTGTTGGACTGTTATAGCATATGCTTAAGGCTGGTATGCTAATTTTCTGAGTGTATTTCTTACACTTTCAGCCCTATTTTTTCTAACACTAAACATGTTCAAACCCTATTTTAATGTTCCCCATGCAAACCCTTCTTCTATTTGTTATTTCCCCTTTATTCCCACCATGTTTTGATCACTTTTAGCATATTTTTTTTACCATCAGATATTGGACAGAAAATTTAAATTTCTCAAGTCTTTAAACTAGTTGGATACTTTAATATAATTGCTTAGGTCTTTTATTGTGTAGTGCTTTGTTTTCCCTAATTCCTCTAATGTTTGATGAACCTGACTTAAGATCTACCTAATTTTGCATATGATTGGTGTAAGTAGGAATCTAGTTTATATCACTTTATTGTTCTTTTGATTTTATACTTATCTCCTATGTACACACTTCACTAACCTACATGCATGTTGCACCATATCCTATCCAAACAAGCACACCCAAAGACAGACCAAGAAATATGTAACCAACCAATCAACAAATGCATTTCTTTTGGTAGTCTATAGATAGAAAAAGCAATAGGAAACAGTCCCAAAAAAAGTAGATTTCATTTCGAAGGGCAAGGATTAGCCCATAGCTTTAACACAGAGCTAAATATATCTTGTTGGTATCCTTATGATTGGACAGCTAAACCAAGCATCGAAATGACCACTACAGTAGAATACATCATTCCTTTTAAAGATACTATCCTAATAGAAGGTACCCAAGTATCATATATTTTGCACAAATATATAAGAAAGAAATGTTAAAAAAAGGAAGTCTTAAGAAAATTTGGGTTTTATTTGATCAAATCAACATACCAAGCAAGTCTTCATATGCATCTGCAAAGAGTGATGTCTCCGTTAGCAATGGGGGTGAGAAGACCTGATCTTGAGTGTCCTCCACGTTATAAAACGTCCTTTCTGCATCAGAAGCAGCATATTTTGAACCTAAAACTGAGAGAAACCCATTAACTTGGCTCTCATATTCGTGTAGTGTACTTGTATCGAGTAACACATTTGGTATTTCATCATACTTGTTCCCAGCAGGCCTCTCAGGAATACTATTCTTATGTAAGCAGGCATCTGCTGGAGATACAAACAGCCGTTTGCTCCTGATTGGAACCGATTTGGTCTCCGGACCAACACAAGAAAATCCAGTCCCTGATAGGGGTACAAAGAAATGTCCCAAGCTGTCATCAGAATGATCTTGTGAGGATTCCATGTTGCAGGCTTGCACTGAGAGAGCAGCTTCCCGAACAGATCTCCTCAAGTTCTGGACATAAGAATTGTCACGATCTGTGAAGCAAGAAAAAAATAATTAACTGATTGGACTAAAATACAAAACAAGTTATTTAGAGACCACTCAACTTTATCATAACTGAAAGCTGACAGGCATTGGGCTAAACACTGAGGCTACAGTCTTGAGTATGGATGTAAAGTGGGAAGTCAGGATATCAAAAACCTTGAGGCAGATTATCCACGTGATTGTTTGACAGAGGCTGGTCCACAGATTTCCCTTCGGACAGATTATCTACTTGGCTGCCTTGAGAAGCTAAAGTTTGCCGCTTTTGCATATTTCCACCTTTCCCAGAAGAATTAGGGGTTAAACTAAATAAGTGTGGGAGTTTCAAAGCAGGAGGACTTGCTGAAACCTTTTCAAGCTGAGCATTTGATAATTTTGAAGTCATCTCAGCAACCTCATCAATGTTGTTTTCCTGTTAGTTAAAGAAATTTCTGTTACTTCTAGGCTGAAACTGTTTCGAGACTATAAATCACAAACTATTTCAAGATTGGAACATCACATAAGTATCAATTTAACCATTTCCCTTGTAATATGTCAGTTACTGACAAATTACCATTGTCCTTCCACTACTTTGAGCTTGGATAGGGGAGGTAGATCCGCCATGATATTTGGTCATGGGAGGAAGAGTAGAGGATATACTATCCACTTCTTCTGTTAGCTCTGATATTGATTTCTGTATTGCAGGAGCAACTTCCTTCAGTTGATTGATGAGCACCTGCACAGTGGAAATTTAACTTAGGAAAAAGTTTTCAACATGAAGAATAGGTACAGTATGTGATATCAATCTCAAGAAGAAAAAAAAAATCTTCAGAAGACTAATTCAACAGGGGAAATTGCTGAAAAGAGCAATAGTCAAACCACCTAGAAACCAACAGCAATTGAAGCAAAAAAAAAAAAACCAAAACTGTATCTGGATTCTGGACAAAATCTCATTAAGGAAAATGACTTTCCAATACTAGGACAATGCTTAAACCTCAATCCTTCTAAAAACAGTTGTTTTTAAGTATAAAAGAGGTCCACCAGTGCCTAAACCTCAATCTTCAAGCAAGAGTCTCAGTTTCTTGAATGGAATGGACAAGCACTGCAACTACATTGCAATAGATCCTAATTCCTCCTTGAGATGTAAAAACGAATATTCATCAAAAGAGATGTAATAAAAGAATGAATTGAATATTGTTATTAGATCGACCTCTCTACTGATAGCATGAACTTACAAAATTTAATTTGCACTTGGTAATTGGTCTGAAACCCTTTTTCAAGGATTCAGAGTGAAAGAGTAACAGAATGAACTGAACGTAATAATTGAATACTTCTTCCACTTAAAAGTGTTGTTTAAGAACAGAGACACAGCGTGGTCAAATTACTAGCCTTGTAAATATAAATTTACCAGAAAATCCTAGAATAGAACATTGGAAATTTAAGTCAGATTCTATTAGATTCCATTCAAATATAGGAAGTGCCAATAGCCCTTGTGGACCAGCTATTGCTCCATGCACATAATAGTAGAAGACCAAAGCACATAACAATAATGTGTGAAATTTGGCTGAAACTGTGTGATATACCTTTCAGGAGGAAAAATCATAATCAATGTGTGTGTGTGTGTGTGGGTGGGGGGGAACATAATTGAAAAGAAGAATGGCAAGTAAAAAAGCATTGGGATATTGAAGTTGTTACAGCCAAGACCAAGGTGCAATGTACTCAAATTAGAAGTTTCATGCAACTATAGGTCTAATGCAGTTTAATTACCTGTATGCTAGCTAAGTGTTGTCGATGTTCCGCAAGGGTTGCTGCTAAAGATTCAGCATGGCCACTAGTACCCCCTTCATGTGCACTTCGTAAAAGCTCTGGACCCTCTCCATCATTAGCCTTGGCCTACAACACCATCAGTGAGTGATTGTTGTTACTTCTTTGAGGATAATAAACAAAACTACAGTAACTATCACAAAAGAAAAGAAAATAATGAAGTTGTCTTAAGTCTCCAACAAACATATGAGATGTGTGATATTTGGAACAGCATACTACAAGATAAAGCTTCCAGCCACATTATGGATTTTTCCTCATAGACTAATAACCTACACTACCTTCTTTTAATGAAAACCCATCTCGTAAGATGATCAGACCTAATATAAAATGGAAGGTTCTTCTAACTAAGAAATTACAACACATAGCAGCTGCAAAAGAAATGGACAAAAAGCAAAAATAAACAAAAATTAAATGGTACAAAAAGCAAATGTTATTGTGGTAATAAATCTTAAAATGTTCTTGAATGCATCATGTGAAAATGAAGAACTTCATCAATAAAAGGAGGGGTGATGAGGACATCATGGCCGAGAGCGACATGGATTTATGTTGGGCATCCGTTCTAGCGTTTTTATTTATTTTTGTTCTTATTGGTGTATCTTGTAAGGGGGGGCACATAATTGTGAGGGTATTTTAGTACTTATTTGCCTAATTACGAGTTTTATGTCTTTTTTATTTTAGATTAAGGGTACTTTAGACATATGAGTGTGGACTTAGGGGTATTTTGGTCCACTCCATATTATCTTGTAATGACCTAGCCGCAAGGGAGTTATAAACCCCCGGCTGCTTTTTTCTAAAGGGATGAAATATTGAATGAAAGTTTTGAATGGCCTCCAACGTTGTTTCTTCTTCTTCCTCATTTCACAGGTTAGAGAACCCAAAACCTTGGAATGGGTCTAGGCTACCACCTAGTTTAACACTAGTGGTGGAGGCCACTTCCTCCCCTTGGGTTAAAGGTCTTCTACCTCTCTTCTTCTTCAATTTTCTTTATTTTTACAGTTTTCTGTTATGCTGAAATCTTACATCTTGTAGAGGATTGATCAACATCACTTGCATATTGAAGTCTTGATCGATTCAACACCTCCAGGCTCTTCCTTACTGTTGAACGACCACAACAAAATCAAAGGGCAGCATCAAAGTTCTAAAAAAAATCACATACCATTGTGGTTTCCTCAGCCCAAGCGTGAAACAAAGACATTAGGTTCTTTGGGAAGATCGAACTCCAGCCTCAAACCATTGAGGGTCTGATTGCTCTAAACCTTCTAGGGTGCTACAGACCCTTGTACGACCATATGAGAGGCAAAAGACAGCAGTTCCTTTCACTCAGAAATCAGTTCTAAGTGATCTATCTCACACCTAAGCGTGAAGACCAGATTCTAACACTCTTTAGGAGATCAAATACCAGCTTCATATCTCATTGATTTGGACTGTCTCCAACCATCTAGCAACTCCATAACCCCTAGACAATCCATTCTAAGTAGTCTTCTCACATCATTATGTTGATTGGAAGAGAACCCAAGCAGATCATTTAAAACTTGGTGTGAATACAACTTCAAAAGTCATCCCACGAGATTTGCTCCTACTGTCTAACGGTCAGGGTTTTGAAATGAGGGCCTTTACTAGCCTTTTCGAACTGTTGGGCAACTCTAACTAGTGGGTCCCACCTCTGGAAAAAAATATAAAATAAAAAAATCCGTGGCAGTCTTCCTAGGCTGGTGGTACTGTTGCAATAGGAAGAGAATTTTTGGGAAATTTTGAAAACTCAATTCTAAGCCTCTTTGATCGTGAATCTCACTTGCAATAATCCCTAAAACCATATAAGAGGTTATCTACATCAGATTCAGGTACTAATTATTCAACTTTGACTCCCTTTTCGAATCCCCAAATTTTAGGGACTTTTGGCATATTGTGACATATGGCCTGGAACTGAGTTTTCAATTTTCTGACCTAAACCGATCACCCTTAGAATAATGTCCTAAGTCTAATCATATTTCAAATCTATCTTTAGATCTTTTCTGGTTAGTTCATGAATTATTTGGCCTGTTTTTCTAATTTTTGGCTCATTTAGGCATTGGGCCTGACCTGCACCAATTGCATTACTAAATTTTTATATCTTATTGATAATCCAAGCATGTTAATTAGGATTTTACTTGTTTATTAATTTTGTAGGCCCTAATTCCCCTATTGCATGTTGAGTTTAATTTAAAAACTATCTGAAATAACATGTAGACTTACAAGCAGGAATCTTGTTTATTTTTCTTTATTACTTTAATAATTTTATTTTTATCTCTTGAGCACACTTACTATCCTACATGCATGTTGCATTTTATATTCTATGCATGGTAGGTTAGTTTGCATTTTTTGCATCTCATAGTATTGCATATTTTATATTTTTATCCATAGCATTGCATATTTTATTTTTTTTATTCATAGCATTGCATATTTTATTTTTTATTTAGCATTGCATTTTTTTTTTTAGCATATTTGGATAATTTTTTGCACTTAGATTTTTTTTTTAGAATTTATCTAGAATCATAGACTCTTTTTTTTTCATGCATTCTATTAGGGAATTCTGTGGTCTCACTATCCCTAGTCCTTTGGTGTGTGTCCACTAGGTCCAACCTAAGATAGCATAACCAAGATGTCCCTAAGAGAGAGGATTTGTTCTCCACTAACTCAAGATCCAGCCTTTAGAGACCTAGCAGGGAGGGTGGATAGGTTGACCCTTGCCATAGACGCTAGCAACAAGAATATCCATGAGCAGATGCAGAAAGTCCGTAGAGAGTTAGCTTCCTATACTGTGACGGATTCTCAGGAGGGGAGAGGAGATCACATGGATTATGCTCAGGACCACCATTCAGGCCAGGGATCCATGAGAGTTAGAGTGTCCACTTTTGATTGACGGTTAGATCCCGATTATTTCTTGGATTGGGTTAGAGAGATGGACCAATATTTTAAATGGTATGATATCTCCCCGCACAGGTAAGTTATATTTGTCAAGATGAAACTAGTTGTGTCAGCTCAACTCGACTGGGAATCAGTTGAGCTAGAGATTTATTGAAGATATGAAAGAACCATTACTAGTTGGATAAACATGCAGAGTAAGCTTAGATAAAAGTACGTTCCACATCATTATCAGGTTCGGCTTCTCGAGCAGTATGACGTAGTCCGCCAGGGTTCATCTAGTGTAGCAGACTACATCACACGGTTTGACAATATTAGAATAAGATGTGGAGTCCGTAAAAGCCCTGATACAACCATCACTAGATTTAAAGAGGGACTTAGACATGAGATACAAAAAGAGGTCCGTCCTTACTACATCGTCACTTTAAAGCAGGTCTACTGGGTAGCCTAGGACATGGAAAAGTGTTTGAGACTAGGCCTTAGGTGTGAGGATGATAAGTCAAGAGTTCCTATTGGTAGACAGTCATCCACACTGGGTCTTAACACCTCTAGACTTGACCCTACTCCTGAACAGTGTCCTAGTCAGCTAAAGCATTCTTTGCGTCTACCAAACACTATGCACCAGGAGGATCAATCATTAGATGGAGTGAGAGCTGATGAGTCATATGACTCTCTTGTGATGGAGATACCTGGGGATGATGAGGATAACGTCGACAAGGTTGTGGATCATATCCAGGCTCCGAGTGATGATGAGTTAGAACCTCAAGAGGTTGGCTAGGAGGTTCAGGGAGTTCAGGAGAGTGCACCTGTAGCAATCTTAGTATCTAGTTCTATTGTACTTGATCCCGACCATGATGCATCTATAGAGACCTTGGTATCTAGTTTTGTTGTACCTGACCCTGACCATGGTACATTTGTAGAGGTCTTCGGGTCTAGTTTTAATGTCCCTGACGAGATTCATGTGGTTCAAGAGATTTAAGAAGTCCAGGAGGGTCAGGAGGTCCAGGATGTTCAGGAGGCCCAGGTGAGTGTATCTATGGCGATTATAGTATTTAGGATTGTTGAACCTGAGTCTGAGCCTGACATTATCACAGACACTCTGTTGTGTCTTCTAGCTGAGAGAGAACCACTTGTGCCTAAAATACACATTGTCTTTGAGAAAGTGGTGTATGCTCCTAGGATATTCATTTCCTTGGTATCTCTTTGGGACTTAGCTTTTAATTATTTTTTTTAAGGTACTATAGAAAATGAAGGGTGCATTGGGTAAACACTTGTCACATGATTACCATCCAACTACTAATGGATTTCTTGAGATGGTAATCAAGAGTCATGGTCCTTTATTGAGCTTTGAGACTTTACTGAGATGTCTGGTCAATGGGAACCTCAGGGCATTAGGTAATGTTCAATCTACCAGTTTGCATACATTAGTTTGGTCAATAGGATAACTCGCATGAGTCTGTTAGAGATTATCGTATATTATAGACCCAGGGTTCCTATGAAATTCATATCTATGTTTACATTTCATTGTCCATTTGAGTCTGCATCTGCATTGGTATCACATTTACATTCATTACACCAATAGATCAAGCATAGAATTGTTATGAGCAATGAGAGATATAAACAGTACCGTTAGCATCACAAATTTCAGATCGGTGATTTAGTCATGGTTCGATTGCATACAAGGAGTTCGGGACCTTACAAGGTTCTAAACAATATTGGACCTAATGTATGTGTTTTGGATATTTCGACTAATTTGGAGATCAGCCCTACCTTTTATATACCTTATCACAGACATTCCATACTAGATCTTGAGCCTTTTACAGTTACTCAAACCTTAGTCCTTCAGTCTTCTCAGCATATGTCACTACTACCATCAGTTACTACTTACAAGGAGGAGAATAAGGCTCCATTAGAAGATTAAATCTTTTCTGCTCGGCGGGGAGGTGAAAGACCGGCCAGAGATTGGCAGCACTTGGATAACAGAGACTGAGTTACGGTAGATTGACAGTGATGTTCTAGAGCAGTACCACAACTATATATCGTCAGAGGCAACTCTTTCCCAAGAGGGGAGAGTTGATGAAGACTTCATGACCGAGAGCGACATGGATTTATGTTGGGTATCCGTTCTAGCATTTTTCTTTATTTTTGTTCTTATTGGTGTCTCTTGTAAGGGGGAGCACATAATTTTGAGGGTATTTTAGTATTTATTTGCCTAATTACAAGTTTTATGTCTTTTTATTTTAGATTAAGGGTACTTTAGACATATAAATGTGGACTGAGGGGTATTTTGGTCCACCCTATACTATCTTGTAATGACCTAGCCGTAGTTACCCCATGGCTGCTTTTTTTTAAGGGATGAAATATTGAATGAAAGTTTTGAATGGCCTCCAACGTTGCTTCTTCTTCCTCCTCTTTTCACAGGTTGAAGAACCCCAAAACCCTAAAATGGGTTTAGGCCACCACCTAGTTTAACACTAGTGGTGGAGGCCACTTCCTCCCCTTGGGTTAAAGGTCTTCTACCTCTCTTCTTATTCAATTTTCTTTTATTTTTACAGTTTTTTATTATACTGAAATCTTACATCTTGTAAAAGATTGATCAACATCACTTGCATATGGAAGTCTTGATCGATTCAACACCTCCAAGCTCTTCCTTATTACTGAACGACCACAACAAAATCAAAGGGCAGCATCAAAGTTCTAAAAAAAATCACATACCACTGTGGTTTCCTTAGCTTAGGCGTAAAACAGAGACATTAGGTTCTTTGGGAAGATCAAACTCCAACCTCAAACCATTAAGGGTTTGATTGTTCTGAACCTTCTACGGTGCTACAGACCCTTGTACAACCATATGAGAGGCAAAAGGAAGCAGTTCCTTTCACTTAGAAATCAATTCTAAGTGGTCTATCTCACACCCAGGCTTGAAGACTAGATTCTGACACTCTTTAGGAGATCAAATACCAGCTTCATATCTCATTGATTTGGACTGTCTCCAACCATCTAGCAACTCCATAACCCCTAGACGATCCATTCTACGTAGTCTTCTCACATCATTATGTTGATTGGAAGAGAACCCAAGCAGATCACTTAAAACTTGGTGTGAACACAACTTCAAAAGTCATCCCACAAGATTTGCTCCTATTGTCTAGCGGTCAGGATTTTGAAAGGAGGGCCTTTACTAGCCTTTTCAGAACTATTAGGCGACCCTAGCTAGTGGGTCCCACCTCTGGAAAAAAAATCCTAGGCAACCTTCCTAGGCTAGCAGTACTGTTGCAACAGGAAGAGAATTTTGGGGAAATTTTCGAAAACTCAATTCTAAGCCTCTCTGATCGTGGATCTCGCTTGCAATAATCCCTAAAACCATATAAGAGGTCTTCTACATCAGATTTAAGTATTAGTTAGCCTGGAACTAGGTTTTCAATTTCCTAGCCTAAACCAATCACCTTTAGAATAATGTCCTAAGCCTAACCATATTTCAAATTTATCTTTAGATATTTTCTGGTTAGTCCATGAATAATTTGGCCCGTTTTTCTGATTTTGGCCTAATTTAGGCATTGGACCTGACCTACACCAGTCTCATTACTAAGTTTTTGTATCTTATTGATAATTCAAGCATATTAATTAGGCATTTACTTGTTTATTAATTTTTTAAGCCCTAATTCATCTATTGCATGTTGAGCTTAATTAAAGAACTATTCGAAATAGCATGTGGACTTGCAAGTAGGAATCTTGTTTATTTTTCTTTATTACTTTAGTAATTTTATTCTTATCTCTTGAGCGCACACTCGCTATCCTACATGCATGCTGCATCAAGGGGGCAGTGAGATGTCCCATAAAAATGAAGAAAAAAATGTCAAAAAGACACATCTAAAATAGCCTACAAGGAAACAAACTCACGTGCCATTATTATTTGATTATTACTATTATTGACAGGGCATAACGATGTTGAAGCTATGCAAGAAGAATTTAATGACTAGGACTGGGAGACATGTCATTACTTGTTAGTCACCATGAAAAACAAACTCCTATCTGCGGCTAAAATCAGCAAATCAAAAAATATTCAAGACCCTGATGTCAGACAATAAAATGTAAATGTGTTAAGGATCAAAAATCAATAACTGCATAAAGAGCTATGGACAAGAATATTACAATAACAAAATGTGACCCTACATAATAATTAACAACTACTTTTTACAAATTTTATCTAATATGTAGGCAATGGAATAGCCGTAAGTGTTGACATGAGATAAATTACAAACATATTATTGGTGAGCAAGGTTCCATCTCTTGAGAGGGGGGAAAGGAGAAACAACCAGGATAGATAGGACTCTAACAAGAGAATAGCTAACTGGGGATCACCTTCAATACAACAAGAACAACCGCCTTATTGAATGCAAACATCTAAGCTGAAGTGGGGCCCACATGACATGTGGGTAGGACCCACACGTGTGATCCTTGTGGCAGCCAAATAGAGGACATATGGAGCATCTTGGACCCGATTTAATTAGTCTTTTATTAGATATTATGTTAGGATTATCTTTAGCCATATCTTTTATTTAAGTGCAAGGTTCAAAATGTCACTGTCGGTGGAAATATCGGTTAGCCAAAATAAGACATATATAAAAAATGTCTGAAATATCGAAAAGAAATATTGTAAAAATCGTGAAAACTTAATATGCATATTCTAATTTGTACACTTGTATTTCAATATTCTTTAAAAATACATAGGTATATATAATGGTTGACAAAAATATTATAATTTAACCGTATAAGGGAACAAGTAGATTATCTTCCTTTTTTTCTTTTTTATCTTCAACTTCTTCCTCTTCCTTCTTTTACTTTCTTTGAAATTTATTGTTTTTCATATATTTTTTATCAAAACAACACAATGTTGATATTAGGCAATAATACACTATGAAGGGAGAACATTCACTCAACACACTGACATCGTACATCATGTTAACCAAAAAATGAATTTTTGTGATGTACTTAATGTTTCATATCGATATATGAATATGTCATGTCAGTTTTGGTAGACATGGACATATGTGGGAAAATATTTAAGATATTTCGAGATATTTAATATAATGTTTATGTGTTGAGTTTATTCTACTGTCCTCATGTAATTAGGAGTCTTTAAAACAATTTTATAATCCCGTTTTTTTCTCTTTAGGACATATTTTGGAGGGTCGAAACTCATCCATTTGGGCTGATTTTGGTGTCATTTGAAAGGTTATTTAGTTACATTTCCAACAAGACCAAGATCTTGATAATCCGATGTGATTTGGGAGAATTATGGCCAAAATACTAATAGGCTGTCACTTATTACGAGATTTATTTATTTAAAAGAGTTAATTTTTTAGAAAGTTTAGTTAAAGTGGGAATTGGAAAGATTGGCATGAAAAGTCTATACACATATGCTTGTAACTGATGCAAGACAATGGATATAATACCAAGATGATGTAAAATGATGGCTAAGAATATCAATAAAATTCAAAGTGATATAGCAGAAACAAGAAAAGATAGACCTTATTTGAAGCTTTTCCAAACCCAAAACAGGGAATCTTGGCCTCCACCAAACTCGCATAAACCCAAGGAGTCCACCTTTGGGGAAAACCATTCCTGGTTTTTAGACTTCACAAATGAAGAACACACTAGCCAAGAGCTACAAAGCAAGAAATATCTTTATTCAACAATTTCTTCATTCATTCTTTTTAAAATTATGGGGAATAGTTGCCTTTAAATAGGCTTACAACCTTAAACAATTAAAAATTTGCTAAAATAGGAACTTCTTAAAATCTTAAACTTGCTAGCCAAGTTTTCTAAAACATAAAACTAAAAAATTTATTTTCCTAAAATTAAAACAACTAAAACTTAAAACTTTATAAAAAAAACACTATTCTCGTTTTCACTAACACTCCCTTAGTAATTTGGTCATAACTTTCCCAAATCACATCGGATTTGCGCAATCTTGGTCTCACTAGAAAAGTAATTGAATAACCTATCTAATTACACCAAAATGACAAGTCTTGACCTTTGAAATAGTGGGGTAAACATAAAAAACAGAATTAGTCTAAAAAAAACAACCAACATCTTGGCACTATTGGCCTCGTTACATAGACATGTAAAATAAACGTTACCCCCCTATAAGACCCTTATTAAATCATATAACATTGCATCTTCCATAAATTGCTCCATGCGTGGACCCTACCAAGGCCAAGTGTGGGTCCCACCTTGCTCCCATGTCATCATCACAACCCCAAATAACTTTTCTCTTTAGCCCTCTTAAACACAATAAGAAGCGGTTCAACACGGTTCTTAAAAACTTGTTGGTTTCTTTCTAACCAAATAGACCACCGGGCCTTTGGGCTTTTGTTGTGCTCTTTTGGGGATGCCTAATCCCCTTTTTTGTTTTTACGAAAATTTCTCTCATAAAAATAAGGTTTCTTTTTAACTAGATAGACCACCAAATCACAGGCAACATCAGTCTCTAAAGACATCTCTTCCTAGAGGACCTCATGAGCTTCCAATGATTCACGAGCTCTTTGACATCCATCGGAAACACCCACATAATCCCTACATCTTGCAACAGCATATTCCATACTTCGTTTGTATATGCACAATGAATAAGAAGTTGATTAATAGTTTTAGGATCTTATTTACAAAGCAGGCACATATTTGGCATACAAAATCCTCTTTTTTGAAGATTATCCTCTATCAACATCTATTTTTTAATGGTTGTCCACATAAAAAAAAACTTAACTTTAGATGGGACTTTCATGAGGATCATCTCTCACAGCAAGATTTCACAAAAAATACACCATTTCTACCAATCACCCACTTTCTCTCATCTCTCTATCATACCTCAATTGAACCTGATCTAAAAAACCCAACATCCTAGTCATTTGATCAAATTCCCAATCATTCAAGTGTCTTCTGAGTTGGACATTCCACTTGCCACTAACCTCCCCATTAGCTCTCCAATAGTCAGCCACTTTGGCGTCTTGATTTCTAGCAATATTGAAAATGAAGGGCACTTCGTATTTGAGCGGTCTACAAGAGTACCACTTATCCTCCCAAAATAAGGTATTAACGCCTAATCCAATCTCCACAATGATTACATTTTTAAAGGAATCTAGTTCATCTGTAAGACCTTTCCAACAACTAGTTCCATAGGGAGCCAAAACCCTGCAAGAATCCCAAGAGTTTTCCATACCATATCTGGCAACAATGACATTCGCCAAAGACAGCCAACTTCAAGCCCAAACCTCTATAGCCATTTAGAAAGGAGGGCTTAATGAGATTCCTTAATCCAGAAAAAATCCAAAAATCCAATTGATGCGAACAACGTAAAGAGATTATTGTATGTGCCTCCACACAAGACTCCTACCTCTTCGCCAGCCATGTGTCCATCCCTTGGCATCTCACTAATGGGTTATCTTGCCGATTTTGGGGAACATCACGACTTGAATAGCCATGTCTCTGACTCAGAGTCGGTCAACCCTAACGAGGAGGACTCCGACTCATCCAGTGAATTTGTTTCAAAGGAAGAGGTCGATTTTACCGAAGAAGAAGCCACTATTGAGCCCCAACTACAAGTTTTGTTTTCTCCACCGCCACAACAACCTCCCTTTGCCGTCATCTCTAATCGCATTCATTCAAACAAGGCAATCCCCTAATCATGTTCAACCTGTGGCTGTCGAGAATTCGATTCCTGGTGCTTTCAGTAATATCGGATCACATACAAGTTCTACACGTATGTCCTCCCATTCTTCTCATTCATCTATTCCAAATTTTAAATGTTTGTCTTCATCCTCATTCCCAAATTCTAGAGTTGTTGCTGCCCTATTGCTTCTCTTGTTAATTCTCCTGGCTTTGTTAATTGTCGCTCCTCTGCCCATTTATTCTCTGATCCAAATCTTGTGGACGTAATTATTCAACAAACCGGTGAAGTTTTGGCAACAAAAAAACCTAAAATACGGGAAAGAGAAGAGGATGTCAAGAACATTTATGGGGTTGCACAGAAGATGAGACTAAATGTCCATGATATTGATGGGAAAAACATCAAACTCTCATCATATTTGGCCAAAGAAGATGTTGCTTTGTCTATTATAAAAGGAGAAAGGTCCAAAATAGAACTGAAAAAATTGCATTGGCTATGAATGACGGAGGCGTGTTAGGTGAGTATGATGAGGGGCTCCTGTGCAGGTTGCTATTAAAGATTTTCACCTGGAATGTGAGGGCTGGGCAGGGTACAAAAAGGAAGATTGGTTAAGACATGTGTACCAAAATGCACTGACTGATCATTCTTCAAGAAACAAGAAAAGTATTGATGTGCAAAAAGTAGATCAAAAGTATAACTGGAAAAAAAAAATTGGACGAATGGTGCTACTTGCCGCCTGTTGGAGCTTCAAGTGGAATTGTAATAATTTGGGACTCCCACAAGTTCAATAAGCTTGATCACATCATTGGATCTTATTCACTTTCCATTTCATTCTCATATTTGGAATCTGGGATAGCATGCTTGCTCTCTTGGGTTTACGATCCTAATATTGCCCTAAATCGCCAAAATCTTTGGGAGGAACTTCTCCATGTTTGATCCATTTGGAATGGGCTGTGGGTCATAGGAGGGGATTTTAATATGATAAGATTTGAATTAAAAAAAAAAAAACAATGGCAATCAGATAACAAGAAATATGCGGGACTTTGGAACCTTTGTTGATTCTCTAGACTTGTGGGAGAGTCCACTTACAAATGGAAGAAACACATGGACAAACAGTCATGAAATTCCTACTCCTTTTAGGTTGGACAAATTTTTAGCATCTCTTGTCTGGGAAGAGCAATATCCACATTTTTACCAAGAAACACATCCTAGACTCACATACTTGACCATTGGCCAATTTTGCTCAACATGAAAATGATAAACTATGGTCTCAAACCTTTTCGTTTTGAGAACATGTGGGCACTCCACCCATATTTCAAATCCATGGTAGAAGATTGGTGGAAGGGGTGTGTTGTGGATGGTGATGAGAAAGAGGGATTCAATTTGACTCAAAAACTCAAAATTGTCAAAAAGAACTTTATTGAACGGAATATCAATAGCTTTGGACAATTAAAATCAAACAAGGATAAAGTTTGGGAAGAAATCTCAAAGATTGACATCTTATCTTAAGTGGGGACGCTTTGTTAGTGGAGCTCAAGAATAAGAGACTAATCCTTATGGCCTAAGTGGAGTCTATTCTTAGATATGAGGAAGTGTATTAAAAGCAAAAAAACTAAGGAGAAGTAGATAAAAGAAGGTGATGGAAACACAAAATTCTTCCACAGGATTGCAAATGGGAGGAAAAGAAAGAATCTCATTACAAAACTTATAATTGGCGGGGAAGAGGAATCAAACTTTGAGAAAATTTCTAATGAACTCAAATCTTTCTATGAGAACTTATACACTTTGGAAAAAATTTCTCGGCCTCGTATTGATAACTTCTTTGATGCTTGTCTTACACCTGAAAAAGCTTGCTTGCTCGAGGCCCAATTCTCTGAAGAGGAAATCAAAGAAGCTATTTTCAGCATGAACAAGGATAAATCCCCAAGTCTGGATAGCTTCTCAATGTTTTTTCACCAAAAATATTGGGACTTTATTAAAGAGGACTTGATGAAGGTATTTCAAGAG
>JAOXJP010013878.1:0-26945 GCA_025762735.1 Platanus orientalis | reverse complement strand
ATTCTACACAAAGGAGCTCGCTCCAATTTCGTTGCTCTTATTCCTAAAAATGATGGGATTTGTAAAGCTTATGACTTTAGGCCTATAAGTTTGATAGGTGGTACGTACAAAATTATGGCTAAAGTACTTTCATGTTGTTTACGTCTTGTCATATGTGATCACATCTAGATCACAAAGCGTCTTTATCAAAGGGAGGCAAATAATGGATGGAATTCTTGTGGCCAATGAGTGTGTGGATTCCTAGAAAAAATCAAGATCTAAAGGTCTAATTTGTAAAATCGACTTGGAAAAAGCATTTTATTGGGTGGATTGGGGTTTCCTTAAATGGGTTCTTCACAAAAAAGGTTTTGGCAGTAAATGGACTAGGTGGATTTTGGGTTATATATCAAATCCTTGATACTCAATATTACTTAATGACACTTCCAAAGGATACTTTGGTGCATCTAGAGGTTAGACAAGGCGATCCTCTATCCCCCTTCCTTTTCTCTCTGGTGGCTAACGGTCTAAGTGCCCTTCTCTCTCTTGCAACTAGAGCTAATCTCATTGATGGTTTCCACCTCCATGATTCAACCATATCCCACCTTCAATTTGTAGATGATACCATGGTCTTTCTCAAACCAATTGATGTTCGCATCTCCAACTTAAAGCATATTCTCCATATCTTCGAGATCATTTTGAGGTTAAAGGTTAACTGGGAAAAATCAAGTGTTCCAGGCATTCATGTGGAAGACAGTCACCTAGCCTCTATAGCCACCTTGATGGGATGCAAAGTTGAAAAATTGTCGTTGAAATACTTAGGTATGCCATTGGGTGGCAGCCCGAGATTGGGAAGTTTTTGGGACCCTGTTGTGGAAAAGGTGGAGAAAAGACTTGCTTGTTGGAAAAGGTCTCAAATTTCGCTAAGAGGAAAAATCATATTGATCAAAGGTGTTTAATCCAACATCCATGTCTATTACATGTCCCTTTTCAAAATCCCCTCAAAAGTGGCAACCAAAGTTGAATCACTTCAAAGGTCGTTTATATGGGAGGGTACCGTGCAAAAGAAAGACGACCATCTAATCAAATGGGAGGTGGTATCGAAACCAAAAAATGAGGGGGGCCTTGGTTTGGGAAACATCTCCTTAAAGAATAGAGTACTTCTTAGCAAATGGCTATGGAGGTTTGTTTTTGAAAAGGGAAGTATTTGGCACTCTATGTTGCTTCACAAGTATGGATTAGACTCAAATGGATGGAATTGCAACCCTTCTGTTAACTCCCATGGTTCCCTAATGTACAAATAAATTGTTGCCATCAGTCCCTCCTTTGACCCCTATATGTGTCTTATTCTAGAGAATGGTAGAAAATTCAAACTCTGGAAAGATGCTTGGTGGGGAGATCTTCAGTTCTCATCTTCTCTTCCTTGGCTTTTTTGCATTTCTAACCTCAAGGAGGCTTCTATTGTTGACTTTATTGTCTCTTCTTTAGATGAAAAAGGATCATGATAGATTTTGAAGCTAAGTTTGTGGGGTCACTCCTTGACTCCCTTCAGTCGATCTATTTTTCCCCTTCTCTTCCTGATAGATTTAGATGGATCCTCAACCCATTCGGTTTCTTCTCATTGAAATTCTTCAATGCAAAGCTCTCTGAACCATAGTTGTAGGGAAGCTCGGTACAAGGTGGGAAGCTCGTTTGGGAAGCTAATTCTAAACCGCTTTCCCAAGTAGTGGGAAGCATAGAGAAGTGATTGGGGAAGCAACTGAAAGCCTTTAGAGAAAGTCAGTAGAAACGTCTATAAAATCAATTAGGAAACAATTTCAGAAATAAAATTATATTTTATTTAATGTAAATCCTATATTGTTGGTACTGAATAAAATATTATCTATGAAATTTGGTAATGATTTTCTAGAAAAAAATGATTTAGTATTGATTTTATTGTTTATATTATTTTATTACAACAACAACAGCCTTATCCCAATTATTTGGAGTCGGCTACACGAATCCCAACTATAAAATACCTTGTATAAAAACCATCTTATTTGAATCTTTTTTATTGGTTAGCCTTACTAATAACAAGTGGTTTGCATATTGATCCATGTCATGATTCTTTGTTACTTACATAGCATAGGTTTTAGGTTTTTTACTACTTCATTAAATTTATTCATTTTACTGTAATATAGTTGAAATTATTGATCATAAGTTATTGTTATTTACTTCATACTAGCAATCAATTATTGTACAAGTACTTATTGGTTGTAGACTTCTTATTACCTACCTACTCGTAATCACTTATTCACCTATTATTTTCATTTCATAACTTTTTTTTCTTTTAATGGTTTCAAGTTACTTTCCAAATTGTACTTTACTTGCTTTTCGATCGCTTCCTACGCATTCTCCAAATATTTCAAAATTGGTTTTCGCTTCTCGCTTCCCAGGGATTTATTGAGCCTTGCTTCCCGCTTCTCACTTTCACATTGCTCATCGCTTTCACTTCTCGCTTTGGTAACTATGTTCTAAACACCAAAACTCTTCCCCTCCCTTTCTGACTTCCAAGATTTGAAAGGTCATATCTCCTCCCCAGGTCACATCATTCATTTGGATTGTTGCTCATTGTAAAATGAATACACTGGATTTGCTTCAGGAGAGGCGTCCTTACAATGATGCTCTCTCCAAATATTTGCTCACTCTGCATAATGGATGGTGAATTGGGTAATCATATCATGTTCCATTGCCCTTTTGCAACTCATCTAGGATCACTTTCTTTGTCGTGCCTCTCTGAGTTGATCTATGCCTTATAGTCTCCTCGAATTGGTGGGTCGATGGAAGTGTGAATCTTTTGAGGGTCGAGGCAAGAAAATTTGGCTTGGAATTATGCATGGAACCTATTGGGGCATTTGGAAAGAGAGAAATAGAAGGATCTTTGAAGGGATTAAGAAATCTCACCTTGAGGTGGTGGAGTCTAACGTTTTTGAGGTGGCTTCTTGGTTTTCTGTCTCAAATGACTTACTAGCAGCATCAATCAACGATTTTACAAGGGATGGGTACTCATGTATTGTATCCTATACTTGACATGTAATACATAGTTTTTATGCCTTTAAGGCTTCTTTTTCCCTCTCCTTGTACTTCCTTTTTTTTCTTTCTTCTTTTAATAAATATCGTTATTCATAAAAAAAAAAAGTTTTGTATTTTATATGGGATAATTAGTCTTGTAAGGGTTGGGCCACAATTATAATAAGGCCATTAGTGCTAAGGTTTTAGTAGTTAAAAATTTTAGGAAATATGTTTTTAGAAGTCCTAGAGTTTAGAAAATACTTGAGTATTAAGTTAGGAGTCTTTAGAAGCTTCTTAATTTAGAAAGTTTATATTTTATTTGGGGGTTCGTGTAGTTGACCCCAAATAGTTGGGATAAGGCTGTTTGTTGTTGTTATTGTTGTATATTTTATTTGGGGGTAAGGCTGCGTACATCTTGCCCTTCTTGCACTCTCCAGACCCCACGTAAGCGGGAGCCTCGTGCACTGGGTTGCCCTTTTCTTATATTTTATTTGAGTTGTAAGCCTATAAAGGCACCAATACACGACATGTAAGAGCAATTTTTGATAATGAATAAAATTTGGAACAATTTTGTTCGTTGGGCTAGGCCCTTATCCTCCCTCTCCTCCTCTTTATTTGGTTGTAGCCTTGAAGCCCCCATTCCCCCCTTTTTCTTCTACTTTCCTCTACTCTTAATCTTCCCTACATCTCTCTTCTATCTCAGCCCTATCTTTTCTCTAACCCTCTTCTATCATCTTCCTAAAGGGTCATTACCCAGTGCCGGTCCCATAACTACGGGGTGCTGGGAGGGGTGGACCGGAGACAGACCTAACCTTTGGCATTTTTTGCACAAAGTGGCTGCTCACGAGACTCAAATCCGCGTTTTCATCACTTTCTTTTTTCTTCCATCCATTCTTTCATAGCTGCTGCACTGTAACATAATCGAACTTAAGGGCTACACAATTAGAACTATTTGGGTGGGTTTCTTTGATCAATCGCACCACTAACACCAAGTACTCTTAAATTGTTTCTATTAGGTTTTCTTTCTAATATCATTCCCTCCAATACGTATGAAATCTTTAACAAGTCTCTGCAGAATTTCAGTGTTATGTCTTCATGTTTAAGGCCATTCTTGTTCTTTAAAATTGAATTCTCTAGATATATAAAATAATGAATCACACCCCCCCCCAAAAAAAAAAAAAAAGAAAGAAAGAAAAATCCCCTTTTCTTTAGTTTTCTTTTAGGGTTTTTATCCCCCACTTGTACCCTTTCATTCCCCCCAAATTCCTCTTAAGTCCCCTTCTTCCCTGCTAATTTATAATCTAAAATTTCCTATTGGTTTTATGTTTTATGTTTCTTCCGCTAAAGAATTCTAAAGGTCCGAAATTTTATGATTTTATATATCAATTCACCTCATAATTAACTGAAAATTTGAACATAGACTCACTATAAAGATCAGAAACACCCTGCAAATCTTCTGAATTTTTTGATACACGACCAGGGGTATTTTGGTTATTTCGTGGATTCTGCCCAAAAATTCCAGAATTGCCCTTCTAGTCCCTTTCTCTTCTTTCTTTCCTTCTTTTCACTTCTAATTCTCTTCCACTTCATTCTCTAATCCCGTATTACTATTCTTCATTCCCTTTCTCTAATGGTACTAAAAGTTTCATTAATTTGGGTATGCTTCTATTGAATGTTTGGTTTTCTTAAATCTGTCCTAGGCTTTCGTAACCTTACTTGGGCCAACTTATGCAAGAGATACAACAAGTCTAGGCTGTTCCATATCGGTTTGACTTAAAGCTTGCTATATCCTGCATCACCCCCCCCCAACACACACACACAAGCTTCTTGGGTTTACAAGGAGAATTCTCCTTTCAATCCACTATGTAAATACCTCGATTATCTTTCCAACCGTTCCAAAGAATGTCTCTTTGAGCTTTCTCAATTGCCAGATATCTTTAAAGGGTCCCTTTTGCCTAGTGAGGTGTAAGGCTTGAGGTATTGGGTTGTTTGTCTCTTTGTATTTTAGTCTTCCTTTTTCTTAATAAAGTCGTTATTGATAAAAATTAAAATATTAAAATATTAAAAAATTAAAAAATTAAAAAATAATAAAGAAAGAAAGACATACGCACTCTGTTCTGGGAGAATGATGCAGTGGGAGAGAGGCATAGGCAGGGTGTGTCAAGGAAAACACAGGTTCTGTGATTGAATTGTCAGAGAAGATCCATGGAACTCTTAAACTATTTTTGAGGCCCCAAATAATATACATACTACTCACCCAATCTTGGTGTATTCTAGGAGGCTAAGAAATGATAATAGAGAACTTGGAAGGTAATAGTGAGAAAATTGGTTTTTCTGAGGATGATTCAATTAACGCAGAATTATTAACAGATGCCATAAGGAGTTTGCAGTCATTTTCACTTACTTTTTCCTTGAAGAGGAGGAAAATTTGGATAAAGAACCAAAAAGGTCCATAGCTGTACAGAATTCAAGAGATAACAATGAAGAGGCTTACAAGAATTAAGCCATGAAACAATCATACCAATAATATTAGTCCTCCCACTAGAAAACTCTCTCCTACTCATGTATTCCAAGCCTTTACAATGAGTGGCCTTAAAAAAGACTCTATTTCACTTTCCTAAGATATCTAGAGGCTGGCTCTGATTATTTCTTGAACACCTGATTGTTCCACTCCAACCAAATAGACCAACAAACTGCGTCCGGGACGAGGCTCCATAGGGCCTTTCTCTGACACTTAGTGCCCTAGTCCACCACCCATTGAGCAAAAACCTGAGATCTTCAGGAAACACCCATGGCCATCTGAGGAGAAGAACCAGGTGTGGTTGTTAAGGTGGAGCCTGAAAGAAGCATTGATGAGGTAATAGGTCATTTTAGTAAGTCATTGGGGAGCTGCAACAAGCACATGCCTTCTTTGCTAACATTGGGATTAAACGAGAGAGAGAGAGAGAGAAACGGAATCCACTCACTATGACGGAGAGAGGGTCACTTTTCAAGGGAGGATCTTGTCCTTGAAGAGGGAATGAAAGATATCAAAAATGGGGAATTGGCCAGTGTTGACATACCTGATGATCCTGCCATACAGGCCGATAGTAAAGACGGGGATAGGGGATAGGATTTTAGCAAATTTGGTAGGAGGTAATTCAAGAGGGGTCAGAAAACTATAAGACTGGGTTGTCAATCTGCCAACCCAGGAGTTTGATCCCAGCAGAATTGATTGAGAAAGGGGCCTCAAAAAGTCAAAGTGGGCAAGGAAAGGAGAGGAAGAGCTAATGCAAATAATTAAGATGGTGGTGGGAAGGGTGACTGGTCAAAACTTTTTTCCTTCAGTGTCTTTTGTGGTTGCTAATTTCAAGCGAGGGGGTGCTAGTGTTGAGGGGATTGGGTCTTTCGGTGCAAAACACTCGAATGCTTTTTGGGCTGAGTGGCTTGGATCTTGTTGGTGCAGATGAGCCATTTTTTCTCCATGCTATGGGGGTATCCTGTTGAGTTGGGATGGGACAATTGCTTCTGTTCACTCATTACTGATGTATCATGAGGGAGTGAGGATTCTCAATACCATTAGATATAGTTTCCAAATTACTAAATCTCTATACATTTCATAATTTAATATACTTATACTGCTATCAATCAAGAAAAAGAAGCAAACAATTTTCTGCCAAATATTATAATTAAAGCATTTAGATATTTTTTAACACAACATGGCGTTGGCTGATGCCACAAGATTGGACTATACCATTCTCCTCATATCTTGCAACTGCATAAAATATGATAAGGTGTTCCTTGAGTGCACCATAATCTGGTATCCCATCTAGTATTAGTAGTTGCATCCATCATTCAGAATTTTCATAAAATTTTTGAAATTTCCCTACTTAATGGGTGAGCAAATAAAAATCAAGGGCAATGAAATGTTAATAAAATTTGTTTGATCTCTTTACTAAAGCAAGGACTTGACAGCAAAATTGTATGGCATAGGAGGAGGAGAGCTAAAGATGTACCTCATCATTGTCAACTCCAACCAAGAAAAACAGTGATGCATATCGCCTGTATATGATTTTGTAGTTCCGATGCTCAACAAATGAACACTGCACTCAAAGCCGGGGTTTGATATCAATCGCGAAAACAAAAAGCTCCAATGTCAGAATAACACAAAACCCATCACATAGAATCTTCTTTTTTTTTTATAAGACAAATTTCATTAAAGAGAGAAAAGGGATGAGAAGTCCCCAAAGACTACAACAAAAGAGCAAAAGAAGATGAGTTCTAATACATAGCTTGCAACTTCCAAAACAGACAAAATTACTAAAAATAAAATAAAATCTGATCATGTGAATGAACCCGCATCAATTATTAAGTTAAAGAAAACAGACGTCAATGAGTTCTAAAAGAATCCTGAAAACATGCCAATCACTACACTATCAAATTCCATCAATTTAACCAATGGTTCATGCCCTAAAATCGCATTGCTGCAGATGTTTCAATCAGCAACTTTTGAGCTGATTAAAATATTAAATTTTGTTATAATCCCAAAGGTTATGAGCCTAGCCTAACGTGTTTCCATAAGTCATAGGACTTTGGGTGTATTGGTTAGGTTCGTAACAATTGGTATTAGAACCAACGCCTCGTTTTTGTGTGGAAATGGGCCTGGACGAGAGATCAGAGGGAGTGCCGCCACAAAGTGGGCCACCAGGACTTTGGCTGCGGAGCGTGATGGAATGTTACGATACCAAAGGTTTCCATCAGTCCTAGGGATTTTGGCATATTGGTTAGGTTTGTAATAATTAGTATTAAAGCCAACACCTCCTGACGAGTCACAAAAGGGGTGAGAGTTTTCCACACCATAGCGGCTTTCACTCACTTTGGTCTAGGTTGCCCTGTAGCGATCCCGATCCCACATCAGAAAGGTCCATCCCAAGGGATGTACTTATATGTAAGCATTACCCTCATATGTATGACGTGTTTTCGGGAGAAACCTCTCAACTGGGCAGCCTGAAGAACAAAACCGGGGAGCGTATTGACCTAGAACCGAACATTATCATGCATGTGAGTAGGGCAGTACAATTAGCATCAAAGCCGATGATGGCTCCCTTCCATGTGGGGGAGAGGTAGTGATCCCACATCAGAAAGGCCTACCCAAGGGATGTGCCTATATGTAAGCACTCCCCTCACATGAATGGCACGTTTTCGGGAGAAGCCTCTCAGCTGTGTAGCCCGATGAACAAAACCGGGGTGGGTATTGACCCAAAACCGGATAATATCATGCATGTGAGCGGGGCATTATAATACCAAGATGTAACGATCCCATTTCGAAAATGCCCATCCCAGGAGATGTGCTTATAACTAAGCACTGCCCTCATCTGTATAACACGATTTTGGAAGAGGCCACTCTGTTGGGCAGCTCGAAGAACAAAACCGAAGCAGATGTTGATATCATGCATGTGGGGGAGGGGGGAGATGTGGCTCTCTGCTATGTGGGGGGGGGCATCCCAGGGGATGTGCTTATAAGTAGGCACTTATGACGTGTTTTCAGAGGCTTCTCTGCTGGGCAGCCCAAAGAACAAGGGCGGGTGTATCAAGCATGTGAGCGAGGCATTACATGCCCTCTCCCACAGGTGGTCCCTTCCCTGACTCGAACTCAGGACTGCTAATTGTTATGAACCTAACCAAAACGCCAAAGCCCTAGGACTGATGGAAACGCGTTAGGCTAGACTCTTACCCTTTGGCATCGTAACAAATTCACAGGCAATGGTCCACGATACAATCTCTGCTCATTGAATTGCTAGAATCGTCGGCTAAAGGGTGATTTTGAGATATTTGACCAGTCGATCGTATGTAGAGATCATGCTAAAAAAAAGCTTTCCGTGATTATGCAATTGGGAAAGTGTTCGGTCGAATTCTATAAACCCAAGTTCAGAACCATCGAAGGAAATTCAACAAGCTCAAAAGGGAATCGAAGAAAATCGAAATCGCGAAAACAGTCAAGCAGGAAAGAGATGGAGAAACCTGTTGCTCGGTACGGGCGAGACATTTTCGGACGATTTCACCTTCGAGAGCTCTTCTCTGTTCAAGGGTGAGGTACTCGTAGTACTGGGCGAGGCGGGTTTGGCCTTGTTTGTTCACCAACAGCACAAATCGAATCCCCATCTTCTCTCGTTTGTTGCTTGCACCTCCGAAAACAGAGGGAGCTTTGCCTGGGATCGTTTTAATAACCCGTTCCGGTCATTATTTATGGGTGTATGATTACTCAAATATCCTCTTATTCGGATTTTTTTTTTTTTTTTTTTTGGGTTTTGGTTACTTTGCAATATATTGACATGATTAAGAAGAAGAGCCACTTATTTGGTTTTTGGTAACTTTGCAATATATTGACAAGATTAAGAAGAAGAGCCATATGATTCTACGAGGAGGAACCTGTTAGAAGAAATTCTACCTTTTTGGTTGATTTGGGTTCAACCAATGTAACTCAGACAGATATGGGTTTGGTCATTGCCTCAATTAAGATGATTTTTCATTTAATGATAAGAGACAAAAAGATGCACGGAAAATGATATTAAAATTACAATGAAATACAAATACAATGATTTCGTATATTCATCCTTCTCAATTGTCACTCATGTCATCGATGTCATCATGCTATGATGAGACTCAATAAAAAATTAGAAAATTTGGAAGGAGATTTCGACTGATAGTGCTAACAATTAATGTTATTCTTAAATTATACTACGTCTATTCAAAGATAAATGAAAAAACTATTGAGATATGATTGTGTTTTTTTTTTTTCTTATCTCTACCATTTATATATTCTCATATGGTTACTCAACAATTCTTGATGCTTGTGGCCATGTCAGCCACCACGTCACCTTGATACCTTCACTGCTCATTACTGTACATCATCCATAATGATTTGTCTCTTTTTTAGTCGACTATGATGGTTACTTTTCAAGTATCGAGTGGTTATGGTTCCCTTTGTCTCCTTTAACCATGTCGGCCTTTGCCTTTTTGAGGAAGGTCTTAGCCACGTGTCCTTCAAATAGTAGTCAATTCAACAAGTAAAGTAAACAAAACCACCTATAACAACCTAGAGCCTAATTAGAGTCCCTTAGGTATCATTGTGCTAGATCATGGGCTCTTCCCTTCTGTTGTCTACTAACATAACAAATAACCACAAAAGAACAACATTGGATTAAAGCTTTACCACAAAATAACAAAGTTGGATTAAAGCTTTACAATCCAAAAAGATGTGCCTAACACTCCATGGACATTAAATAAACTCATCATTAACCATTGCCACTACATTAGCTAAATCCGATTCCAAAATAATATGAGAGGCTTTCATATGAACCACTAATTGAAGACCCACTAATATAGCTTCCATTTCAACAACAAAAGTTTCCTACCAATGGTTCCTCTTGATACCTGAACCTGCCCAAAAACCATCCGCATCATGGGCGATAGCCCCAACTGCCATTATATACCTGTCTAATGGAGAAGCCACATCCACGTTGATTTTCATCTAGCCCACATTAAGCGGTCGTCATTTCAAAAAAAAAACCCAAGGGTAAAAACATAGTGATAATCCAACTTAATCATCATGTGACTCTAGTTGGATTTCTTTGAGTTGGATGTGTGGGTTTCGGTTGCATTAATGCATCCTGGTTTGTATTGTGGGATATATCTCTTTAACCAATAAGTTGAGAACACAGTTTAATTAGATTCTCCACCTAAATAAATAGAGTTTTGAATTTAGTTCTAAAGTGGTGCAGGGGCTTACCTTTTCTTGTTTAGTTTGATTTCTTAATCTTCTCTCAAAACTAAATTCACTATGGGTCTTTTGTTTTTTTGACATTAAATGCTCGTAAAACAAATATTTCCATGACAAATTTTATTTTTAGGTGTTTGTTTGAACATAAAACAAATGTTATAAGGTAAAACAGTTTAGTGGGGTCCACTATTTTATGCTCTAAAGATGTAAAATAGTTACCTTCAAGTCGGGCGTAAGACGCTTATGACCACTCAAGATGCTTTTTGTAACACCTTGCTTTATGCATGACATGATGTGAACAAGTAAAACTGATTTAGATGTTAAATGGACTTAACTTGAAGATCTTAGGAAAAATCCCATGGCCTTGGGAATAAACCCATGTGGAAGTGGAGAACCATGGATATTCATAAACCAAAAGAACACTTGAGGGCCCAAAAAACCCAACTTTTCAAAACTAGACCACCTCAAGGGCTCACGAGGACCCACAAGTGCTCACGAGGGGGTACCTTGAGGACCCTCAAGGGCATGCTTGCTCTCGAGCCAAAAAAATCAAGAACCCCTATTTTGGGTGTTGCGCAAGCCAAGCGCTCACGACACCACTCGAGGGCTCGAGTCATATAGCCTCGAGCACTTGCCATTGCCGAGATTCGAAAATAAAAAGGGGGATTTCTGCTCCTTGCAATTAGAATCTTCCTATGAACGGGTATTCTCTTACCCTGACGTGTATTTAACATATTTTATATCCCAATTATGTTAGAATACTCCTAAGACAAAAATAATAGAAATGAGAGGGAATTAGGAGAAAATTAGCTCAACCAAGCAAGGTAAACTCCAAGCCACCTAGATTTAGACTTGCGTAGTAAGAATTTGGAGAATTGGACCTAAGATTCTTGTTCTATAGTAGTTTTTCATTGAATCTATGTCATTATTGCAGAGATTGACCATTAAGGAATGTTTGATCAAGGTTTTGAAGGAGATAGAAGAAGATTGTAAGTACTTTTGCAAATCTATGTCACTAACTAGCACAATTGCTATCTATGAATCCTTCTATGTATTAAATCTTATGCATGCATCTATCATTTTGCTATGAAATTTATATTGTTTGAACCCACCCATTGTATGAATCCATGAAAGAGATTGGGGATCTCACTCACTAATCCAATGAGAGTAGGTACTTTTACAAATTAATGTCATTTATATCTTTGTTTATGATAGATCTTTGTGAAATGATGATGAATCCCATTATTGGACTATTTTTTATGGAAACTATGAGAATGTTGCTTTAGATTGATGATCATGTAACTGTAAATGATTATAATGTAAGTTGAATGCCATTTTCATCACCTATGCTAAGTTTCATTTAAAAAATTCATGTTATCCATTGAAATTTTCATGTGAATTGTTACGAATATTGAACCTATATATGTTTTGATCTCATGTTGTCTTTTATTGATAGATCTGTGATGCTTCATTTGAAACCCATATGATAAACATGTAATTGATATGGATCTAAGATCGAATTGATAAAATCTCTATGAAATTTCATATTATAAAACATGATATGATTGATTTAAGTGAATCTTATTGAATTATCATAAGAAATGTGAATCTCATTGAACTAACATGAAATTGAACATGAAAAAGTGCCTTTGACTAAAATAAAGTATGATTGAAATTTTGATTTCCACATATGGATTATGAAACATGAACCAATAATTGGTACTTTCAATTCCTTTAAACAAAACAAACATCTCATGATACTAAAGATCATAAGAACTATGAATTATGAACATCTACTTGAATTAATGATCATATGTGATCTATATGAATGAATTATGAACAATTGAATATGAAATGTGAATGTATCATGATCGAAACTTATTGAACCATGAAGCTTTATTTCATATGCCATGAGAACTCTTATTAACTATTGATATCCTTTGATATGTTTTAATTGTTTATTGAATTTTGAAAATTTTTATTGAATATTTGAACTATTGAACCCTCTTTGGGCCTAATTGAATTATTGGACTCTTTGAACATGATTGAACTGTTTGGGACCTTCTATTAGGTTGCAACAATGAAATATGTATTTGGGACCTACCGTTGGGTTGCAACAATGATATAATATAGAGAACCATACCGGTAATCTATATAGGGACCTACCCTTAAGTCACAAGAAGGGATATGATATGATCTTTGGGACCTACCATTGGGTTGCAACAAAGGAGATTGTCATTCAACTATCATATTGATTCATTGAACCCATTTGAATTATTGTTTTGGTACCTCCCATTAGGTCACAACAATGGTGTATCATTTGCCACTTTCGAACCCTATTGAATCATTTGAACTTATCAAACCCTTTATTTATTGTTTTGGAACCTACCATTGGGTCACAACAATGAAAGTTATTGAAATTAATTTGGTTTCTGTCTTTTCTTTCATTTGAACCCATTGAACCTTATTGAACATATTTTGGGACATCTCATTGGGTCGCAACAACAGAGACAACAATTGAATCTTTGAAATCTAATAAGAAGTGATATAAACTAATGAATAAGACAATGATAAAGTTTATAAGTAAACAAACAATGTGATAACAATGTATTTGAATCTTAATGATAAGTGAGTGAACTATTGATAAGAAATATGAAAATGAATATGAAAAAAGTGATATGTTGACTAATTTTAAAAAAAATGAAAGATGTTATACTTATCATTACATTGTGACACACACTCCTTTATTGTCTATGACATTGATTATGGTTATATTGCTTATTTAATTATACCCATGAACTCATATGTTATTGTTTCCTATAGTTTGAGCTTCATGTTTACGTTATGTAAAAAAAGCCTATGTGCAAGCTACATCTATCCTTTTTGGATATGGTTTGCATTTGTACTTGTTGAGTCCGTAAAACTCACCTCAATTGACACATGTTTGGATGATATGATTGATTAATCGGGTCGATGGCTTAGTTGTGGTGGATCCAATTAAAGAAATTGTCATTTTGTTTCATTTTATTTGAAACATGATTTGGATGAATGTAATAAGTACTTTACATTAGACTTGATTACAGTGAAACATATATTATTGTAGAGACTTGTATGTTGACGATGTTATGAGATTGTAGACACTTTTATGTTGTGCTCATGATCGCTTTATATTTGAGTAGATGGGTTATTACTTCCATTGCACTTTAGTATTCTTGAATGGAGTGATTATGAACATATATGTTATGAATGAGTTATATTTCCACTAAATGTAATGGTAATGAATCAAGAGTTCTGGTTTAATGATGAATGGCTTATGTTTAAGGTAAGGCATAAGTAAATGGTTTTTAAGCTTCCGCATATTATTGAATGTAATAAACTATGATGCTATGAAATGATTATATGACTGTATATGTTATGGAATTTGGATCGAGTGGAGTGTCAATGCCATGGCTCCGAATCCGGGGTGTATACGGACTAGATTCAAGTCTGGGTTTGGGGGCATGACACTTCCAAAGGTCAATCCAATAATGAAACCTCTTCCACACAACACAAAAAAGGATTCATCGATTGAAACTTACATGAGGAAAGAGGATGAGGTGGACACATATTTTTTAGGCTGCCATACAATCTTCATTAGGCTCAACTATTTGTTACATCCCTCCTGTTCTTGCATTGATGAATGATAAAAAATGTAGTTATGTTTAGTTATTCTAAATGCATAATTAATGTGTTCAAATACTTAAAGATAGGTTACATTTTTTTTTTGGTAAAGGACTAAAGCTTAATTCATTCAATAACTGAAGTCATCTTACTCCAACATTCAAATGCAATAATAGAGGCTTGTTTTCCCGAAACATGAGAAGATTTTCAAACTTGAGATATATGGTTCCTTGCTGCGATAGCTACCATACAACAAGCAACATTGTTGCTGGCCTGGGGAACATGTGAAATGTGATTATTTTTGGAAATATTCATTATGTTTCAACAATCTTGAATTATTGCTCTAATTCGCCAAGGAGGACTGTTTTCAAGCTCAAGGAGAAACTTGACAACTACAAGGCAATCCCTTTTAATTATCATTTGATGGGAAGCAAACTCTTGTGCTATTTGAAGCCCTATGAAGAAACTACATGCTTTAGCTTCTTTTGCAATACATCCTGAAAGGCCTTGGATGTGTCTCCTATGAAAAATCCCTTAAAATCTCAAACAATTGCTATATAAGCACCAGAGAAACACCTAGTTATATCCACATTTATTTTAAGGGTACCAGTAGGAGGTGGGTTCCATCGATCTGAAAAATTATTAGAAGTTGTTGAAGAGCCAAACTTGCTGGCACAGATTTGGTGTGCCCCCTTAACGAACGCCTAAGATCTACCCACATGTAGAGGTGGACACACAATATCGAAAAAGTGATTTACACTTTTTTTGGTGGGGGGTGTGATTTTCACTTTTCGACACCATGTGTTTGCCCCCTGCATGTGGGTGGACTTTAGACATTCATCAAGGGGGCACACCAAATCCTGGGGGCAAACTTGGTGGCTTGTGATACTGAGCTATTCTCCAATAGGGCCATCCCATGATATTCATTGGCCATTCTTGTGACATTTTCTATCACATGTTCTGCTAAGAGGAAAATGTTTGCAAACATTTTGTTGTTTATGGCATTCCAAATATGCCAAATAATTGTTGCACCAAATGTGAGAGATTGGTTCCACTCCAAAATCCACTTCTTGAAGCTCTTCTATGTTCTCTAAGTCGAAGTCCAAGAGGTGAATTGAACCACACATGACACAACCTACTCAAATTCACAATAGAAGAATAGATGGTCTATGGTTTCAATTTCTAAACCACACTGGTAATCTTTTTCCATTCCAACCACATATTTAGACAAAATTTTGTTTTATAAGATTTATGCATTCGAATTTTACAATTTTTTACTGTAACATTGCTTATTAATTTGGATGAAAAACTATATTTCCTTAAAAAATTACATGGACAAAACGAGCAAAACAGTTGTTTAGATTTTTAATAATCTTTAAAACACCTGAAATGAAACGAAGCAAGGGCACCCCAAACCCCTAACAACCCCAACAATGTTTAGTTTTTAAATTAATTTTTTCTAAGATAAAAGCCTCTAATCTTTTGATAGGGATCTTACAACCTTTACTATTATTTCGACTCAACCAAATAAGACACATGAACCCATTTTATTAAAGAAAAATCAAGAAATGAAATAAGGCATGAAACCTTTATTTAATTTTATTTTTGTTGGTAAATTACATATTTTTTTAGAGGGTTAAAAAGTTACATAAATAAGACATGAACATTTATTTATTTTGATTTATCAACAAAAGTTACTTCTTATACAAAAAAAGAGAAGACAAAAGTTACTTGGCACAATCCTAGAGCAACATGCCTTGCATTACCTCTAAATGCAATAAATGCATGTTGAATAACACTTAAGCATTTACATAAAAAAGAAACATACACACACTCATGCTCAAATTGCGAGAAGGATTTTGTCCGCCTCCCTTAACAGACGCCTGGTCCATTAGGTGTCAGGGGACAAACACATCAGCACTGAAAAGTGATAAGTGCCCCCCCCCAAAAAAGTGTAAATACTTTTCGGTGTTGATGTGTCTGCTCCCTGACGCCCAGCAGATCAAGCGTTCGCTATGGGAGGTAGACAAAATCCTTCATCTCAAATCATCACCAATCTAAATGCCCAAAGGATTTGGCAAAGCCTTAAGGATTTGGTAAGATCACCTGAGGTCTACCTAAGGTAGGACTGACATCAGGGGTTGACACATCAGCACTAAAAAGTGGAAAACATCCACAAAAAAGTGTGTCAATTTTTCAGCACTGATGTTTTGGCCCTTAATGTCAGTCCTACCTTAGGCTTACTGTCACAACCTAAATCCATGGGCCATGAAGTGGGCCGGTTCGGATCTGTGACATGGAAATGACCCGCTCCAAGCCCGTTTCTCACACGAGGAGATCAACATGCTTGGAGTGGGTCATCAACCCTCTTACCTATTCACATCACACTCAAAATAATAAATTTATCTTTCAAGTTTGTTCATTAAGTCACATCCATTAAAGTCCATTTTTTTAAAACATATCACAATCGCAACGGAATAATAATATTGATGAGATAATTCAAATAAGAGTAGCGAAAATATATATACATCATGTCTAAAGCATCTCATAAACATCCAACATAAGGACCTAAACTTCCCCATAAAGTATATATATATACAAGTCTTGCCCACAAAGAGGTCCATCTCAAATAAACAAAGTACTACATTACTGGTAAAGTAAACTAAAATTAAAATAAAATATATCATCCTTGGACTTGAAAGCCTCTTCCTCATCACTTTCTCTTACTAAGGCGCAATCTAACTTGTGTGCCTACACATCTGTGGGTGGTGCCAATTAGGGTAAGCTTGACATGCTTAACAGGATGGCATGTAGTTTGTACAATACTAAATGAAACCAAAGATAATCACAGTAGCAAATAGTAAGAATCAAGATAAACTAAGGAATCAAAGTAGGAATAAAATTACATCACATTTACTAAACATGTATCCCTACTATGAAACGAGTATACACATGTCACAAGATAACCATAAGAGAGTCTAAAGTGAACTAAACTGGATCATGCATATGCCACATGCTAACTACTATATGTACATACTAGGCGCTATATACTTCATGCCAAGTACTACATGCCACAAATGGTCTTTATCATATAATGAAGTCCAATGTAAATAAAGCATGTAAAGTCTCTGTCAAATCCAAAACGTATAACTAATGTGAGGGTCTCTAGTAAAACAAATCACATAACTCATGTAAGAGTCTCCGACAAATAAAATCAAGTAACACACATAAGGGCCTTCGGCGTAACATATCATACAACATATATTGGGCCACTAGGGCCGTCTTCACCTGTTAATGTGACCCGATGATTAGGTACTTGACACAAAGGGGTCTCCGGGCCCAATAAGGGCAACTCACATAAGGGTCTCTGAGCCCACGAGGAGCAACTCACATAAGGGTTTACGGGGCTACGTCTAGCTAACTCATATAAGGGTCTCCAGGGTTATAAAGACCATACACATATATAGGGGTCATAAGGACCAACCCACTTAGGGGTCTCTAGACCCAATAGGGCATATTCTCGTATAGACGTATCATATCAAATCCTCACATCCAAAATCACATTCTCAAATCTTTTTTTTTTTTGTAAAATAAGATGAATACTACATAGTCATGTCATTAAAAATATCTATATGTTTTATCTCATGAAGAGTCCAAATGATGTAGTAGAAAATCACATAAAGGGTGCTAAATGCCTACAAGTAAGCGTAAATGTTTGACTTAAGTCTAAGAACGTATAGGTTACTCATGGATGTAAAATCATTTTATGTCAACTTCTCCTAAAAGTTAAAAATCAAATATTTCAAGTTCTTTTAAAACTCATGTAGAAGTCTAAGTAAAATTCCTTTGAAAACATCGGAGTAAACCATGCCAAAGACATCTTACTCATGCCACAAAAAGCTCCCACATGATGTCAAACCCAATGTACTTACACATGAATTCTAAGATCTTAACACAGGAATTCATAGAACATCACAATTTTCTATAGACTAACATATATTTGGAGGAATTCATCAAAATGAACAACAATCTCATGCAAGGAATCCACAGACATCCAAGGAACATGTAAATAATAAGGAAAATCTGTTGGAAACATTTTTATCAAACATGTAGAGTGCAATAATCAAACAACTCAAAGGAAATCAAAGGTAAATCCAAGCTCACCATAAGAAACCCTCTTTAATTCCTACAACCATGTAAATTAAGTTCTCAAACTCTTTTACATGTGTTAGAGACCATCCTAATCATTCTACAAAGCTCCATTCACAATATCACATCTCCATAACCCAAGTATATCATGGAAACCAATAAGGAGATACTAACTAGCATGCTCATCTCAAGGAAACATGATCCATTTATAAGGAAACAACATTCTCAAAGGGAATAGAGATGAATCTACGAAGATATAACTCACAATCATCAAGTCTAAGATCCTAAGAAATAAAAGTGAATATAAAGTGCATATCTACTCACAAACCATTCTCATAGAGATTAGAATCCATAAATATTTGTAAACATAGGATAAAATCATTTTTTTATGAACCTAGGAAGGGAAAGTGTAGCATAAACAACATATCCATTCTTAAAAACTCAAACCTTCAATGTACAAGAGGATTCTCTTCCATAATCTCTTTGCCTTTGTCAACCCCTTCTTCCTCTAAAAGAAACCAAAATATTTCATGCTTAGAATACATAAACCTAGGTAAAGAAATAGAAATTCATGCTTACTTAGGCTAGATCTAGTAAGAAAAATGCTTACTCTAGCATATTTCCAAGATTGAAAGAGGAACTTACCCAATTAGGGAAGAATCTCCACACCTAGCTCCCAAACTTCTAAAGTTTCTTTAACTCTTTTTCTTTTGGTGTAAAATAAGGTCATTAGGATTTCTTTAAGATATTTCTAGGGGTTTGGGTCAAATTGGGGGGGGGGGGTTCTCACACTCCCCAAAATGAAGAAAAATCAAAATTTCCTTAAAAAATCACAATATGGGTCATTTTGAGCGATCTGGGATCCATCCAACACTTTTTGTGCAGTTTTTTTTGCAACCTTAGAGGTCTTGGTTCAATCTTAGATCGATTCAAATAAGTTGGATCAAACCAGGAAGTTTGAATCGATCCAAATAGATTTTTTCCAGTTTTGCTTCACACTAAAATGCTTATAAATTTATGTATACAACTCTAAATCAATCTCTGTTTGTTAGGTTGGAAACTAGACTCAAATATATTTCTAACAAAGTATGACTCATATCCTAGTTCACTTGGGATTGAAGTCAGGTGGCCTGGGAAGCTACCTTAAATACGTAGGCCATAGACACCTCGTGGTAAAATGAGCATAACTTCTTCTAAGAAACTTGTAATTGCACACCGTTAGTTTTTATGAAAAGTAGACTCCTAGATCTTTCTATAAAGGTATGACATGACTCCTAATTATCTTAGGATTTGTGCTAATGGACCCGTAAAGGTACAAAAAATGCAAAGTTGTGATAACTTTTGAACTTGACAGGTTCTAGGCCCAACTTAGGTTTAACACCTCTAATTTGGTCAAAAGGGTTTCTAAACCACTCTATGGTCTATTTAAATATGTGAAAAGATAATTTTATTCTTTTTATACAAAGCGAGTCATTACACTTACTTTGAGGATCACACCAAATCTGAGGTGCATCCAAGGCAATCTAAATGCTGCATGGATTTGGTCACCCCCTTAACGAATGCCCACGGTCCACCTATATATAGCAGTGGACACATGGCATTGAAAAAGTGATTTTCACTTTTTTGACGTCATGTGTCCACCTCTACATATGGGATGGGTGTTCATTAAGGGGTGACCAAGTCCGCATGGATCTAAATGGGGAGATATCACACAACTACATACCCTTTGTCACTTTAATGTTTGTCCTTTGATGTTGTGTTTACTGAGATACCCTTTGTCATAAGGAATAAAATGTTCTATGATAAAAAAAGTTTTTGTAGTGTGTATGGTTAATGATAAGCTGATATGTATTGTGTTTGGGGGTTAAAAACATCCGAAAAAGTGTGCAGATGAACAATTAGGTGTTCGGAAAAAGACAGCAAATTCAAAAACTCAACATGTGTCAATCAATGCACGCTTATAGAGGTCTGTGTCAAAACAGACAATCATTAGGTTGGATGATCACATGTTGATTGATACAAGCATCATATCTTTCCATTCTAATTAGAGATGACTCAAATCCTCAATGTAAAAGTTTAAAACTTTAAGGCGATAGGGCTTTTAAATCATCTCCAGCCTGATTGAAGAGATTTCTCTCCTTTACCACTTAATGAGTTATCCATAAATACATATAGGGTTAGAAGAAAGGTGTTATTCTAAATATCAAATGAATAAGTATAAATGCATTTATCAAAATACCCTTTCTAGGGATGGAATCGTATGCGCCACGCCGCCTGATGGGACACTCGGGGGGCGGAATCAATTCACTTTCTGGAGGTTTTCGATTCCCCTTCCTGAGTGTCCCATCAGGGGGGTGTCGCACTTGATATCAGACCCTCGCATTGTGTGCCATGCTGGATAGGCACTAGTGCGATATCTTTTCATTGATAGGAGATGATTCCAACCCATATCCATCGATGGTTTGGATCTGCCAAGTCATCCCTCCAAGTGGCTGTAATAGGAGAAATCTTCAAGTTGAAACAATTTCAAAACAGCTTCATAACACAAGCGGCAATATAGTAAATGAGCCAAATTTTTACGGCGTGAAACAAAAGGGGTGGGGCTATGCACTTTTTAGTGGGACCCATTATTTCAAAACGGCTTCATATCACAGTAAATGAGCCAACTTTTTACAGCATGAAACAGGAAGGGTCCCACCAAAAAGTGCATGGGTCCTACCTCCCATGTTTCACGCCATAAAAATTCGGTTAATTTATTCTTGTCACAGGTGATTTCATCCCTTTGAAAACCACCTAGAGATTCGTTTACATGAAAACACTACTCAATGTTTCAGTTTTTTTTTAAATTTATTTATGGTCATTTGGGCTCACACTTGACAGTCATCCACATAGAGCGGAACCAAGATCCATACAATATAGGAGAGGATTTGACTCCAGGCCTTTTCTATCTATAGAAAGATGATACCACAACCACCCGGGGCATTAAAAGATGAATTTGTCTAAAACTCTAAATCACTATGTAATCCAAACAAGCCAATCACAACCACTTTTTGTGATTTCACACACTCAAGATTTGAATATCAAATTTCAATCAAATCACAAGAGTGTATAGAGATCTAGAAGTGTAGATGTAGACGATTTTCTCTGGCAATTTCTAGGCTCTCTCCCAACAAATTAACCTATGGACTACTTTTGAGCCATTAAAATATCCTAGGTGCTCCATCCAGAGACGGTAGAGAATGGGCGAGAGGAAGCATGAAAATAAAATAATGCACATACATTACTAGTTACTACATACTTCCCTCCCAAACCCAAATTCAAAAAGCTAATTTGAAAGCGGCTTTATTGCTGGACCACGTGTATAGCCGACCGTTGCAAGAGCTGCTGTTCAAAGATCGACACCACATTTCTTTCTTCCTCTCCTTCCATTTCATCCGTCACTCACTCTCTCTCTCTCTCTCTCTCTCTCATGGCGATCGCTGCAGAAACCCAATCTGGAGAGAAGGTATGTGAATGGGTTTAATTTGATTAGGGTTTTGCATTGGCTTCGTCGGTAAATGGCATGAGTTTTTTGGGGAATTCTGGGGTTTTCATGATCCATTTGGAAGAGTCCTGGGTTTCTTCTGGAATAATTGGGCTTCTAATAGCTTAATCTAGGGTTTCTGATCTTTCTTTAGCGAATTTGAAATTCTGGGCAATGTGGGGTTTGGACGGTTTGCAGAAGTCTAGATTTTCGTGGATTTTTGCTGATTTTGGGGATTTCAACTTTTTAAAAAAGGATTTGCACTCTTGGGTAGCAAATATATCTGTATGAGATTTCTTGAAATTTTGACATACTTATTCTGTTTGGTATCGCTTCTGAAAATTTGAGGGTTTCTTCTTGTTGTGTTCTCGTTTTGCAGACTTCAGCGGAGGTTCCGGCAGAGGAGAAACGAAGGTGGACTCTGAACGATTTTGACATCGGGAAGCCTCTTGGAAGAGGAAAGTTTGGTCATGTCTATTTGGCGAGGGAAAAGAAGGTTCGTTATTTGAATCTTGTTTTTGGGATCTTTTATTTTTCCTAATTTCTTTGTAAGCTTCTGGGTCTGACAATGATTTGAGGAATTTTAGCTGATGCTAGTTCTCTTTCCGGGCTATTATTCTCCATTGAATTTGAATTGCAACCCATGTTTTATATTAGAAAAATACTAATTTTTTAACATTTTCTCAACCTTTTCCTTGTGTGGTTTTACATTTTTTTCCCCTAGCAAGATGAGAGCATGTTTTCTTATTTTTTCGATCTTTATTTGCCATTCACCTATAGTGCTCTATGATTTTTAGCTACAGATGCATGTATCAACTTACATTTGTTAAAATAATTAACTAGAATCTTGTATGAGTTACAATTTCATACAAAGTAATTCAGAAAATTATATATGTAATTGTTGATTTTTCTAAGATTGAGCATTCTTAGAAACCCAAATTCTACATTTTCTTTGTTGAAATCTCACTTACAAGTTTTTGTAATTCTAAGTCTAGTCCTTAGTTGCCATGATTCAATAACTCAAATCTATTCATCTCCTAAAAACAGAGTAATCATATTGTGGCTCTCAAAGTACTCTTTAAGAGTCAGCTGAAACAGTCTCAGGTAGAGCATCAACTGCGTCGGGAGGTTGAGATACAAAGCCATCTACGGCATCCCAACATCCTACGCCTCTATGGGTACTTCTATGATCAGGTCAGAAAGCTTCCTACTCCCTTTACATGTATAGTTCAATTGCGAAGACTTCAAACAATCTGACCTTTTCATTAAATTGTTGCAGACACGAGTTTATCTGATTTTAGAATATGCCGCCAAAGGTGAACTTTATAAAGAACTCCAGAAATGCAAGTATTTCAGTGAAAAGCGTGCTTCCACAGTGAGTCTCTACATGATATTGCCACCATTTGACATTGGGCTGCCCATATTGAGGGCAGTTCATGCTGATATTGATGAAATTCCATCAACTCATATTTACCTTTTTGATTCTTTATCCATAGAATAAGCTAATCAGAATTTGTGGTGTGTGAAAATGGTTTATGGCACAGTACATTTCATCATTAGCACGGGCTCTAATATATTGTCATGGAAAGCATGTAATACACAGAGACATCAAACCAGAGAACCTTCTGATTGGTGCACAGGTGATGACCTGCAGTTTGTCTTATATTTTCTATTCTCTAATTTGAGTGTAAGAATTTCATGTACTTATATGTCACTGGATATCATCAACAGGGAGAGCTGAAGATTGCAGACTTTGGGTGGTCTGTGCACACATTTAATCGCAGGCAGACCATGTGTGGTACACTGGATTACCTTCCACCAGAGATGGGTATGCACATTACCTTCACACACCTGCAGATTATTGCTTGTTGATTTTTAGAATGTTCTAGGTGAACATGGTTTTTGTTTACAGTTGAGAGTGTAGAGCATGATGCGAATGTCGACATATGGAGCCTTGGCGTCCTATGCTATGAGTTCCTTTATGGTGTGCCTCCCTTTGAGGCAAAGGAACACTCGGACACATATAGAAGGTAAGCAGAATTTTCATAACTACAGGCTTTTTTTGCACTGGAAGATTGAGCATGCAAGATTTATGATGCCTGAAACTATCGTTTATCGGGTGCTTTCCGTTCTTTGTATGCAGAATATTGAAGGTGGATCTCAAGTTTCCTTCGAAACCAATAGTTTCTTCTGCTGCAAAGGACCTTATTAGTCAGGTGAGATCCCTTTGCTCTCCTTTCATACACATGCATGTGGTAGAACTCAAGCATTTTCAATGAATTTATATGTAAAAATATATAATTAGATTGAATTTTTTTCTGAAGCAGATGCTTGTAAAGGATTCGTCACAACGTCTCCCACTACACAAGCTTCTTGAGCATCCTTGGATTGTTCAAAATGCAGACCCTTCAGGTATCTATAGGGGTTGATTGGTGCATAGGGGAGGTGGGATTTTTTCTTCTTGCCTTAAACCTGGAAGCAGGGCTGAGCACTGCAATGTGGTTAGCAATATGCAATCTAGATGGAAATTTCACTTAGAACTTAGAAGCCATGGATAAATAGAGGGATTAGAATTTACAATTTAGGTCATTGAGTCATGTGAAGATTGGACTAGACCTTCTCTTGTATGTAAACCTCTTATTCTTCTTAAAAGTTTCTTAAATTCTTTATCTTGTAACAATGGTCATGCGCAGCTGTGTTCAATGATAATGTAGACAGGGTACAACGGTATCATGATCTTCTTAGCATTGAGGATCTTTCTCTGCAACGGGTAAGCCACCTCAGATATGACCGATGCCCAGCCCCCCAGACAGGTTGGTTTGGGCTGAGAATGAAGCATGAAATAGGGGTGATAGCCTCTGCGACGATCAATAAATGACCCAAGTTTGGCCGCCAATAGGAATACCACACCTGTCCACGCGTTGTGGTAAGGGCATAGACGGTGTAGCTCCGTTTATGGTTTAACAAATTTTTAATCGATGTCAAATCCATCTACCCCTCGTTTTCTGTGCCCGTTCTCTTACCATTTCCTCATTCTCGCCGGGAGAAGCAAACCCTAAACTCCATGTCGCCCCATTTCTCCCTCCTCTCGCCGGCAAAATCCATGCCGCCTTTCGTCCACGATGGAGGGTTTTTGCATCTGACAACGAATAGATGATTAACGTCTACCTCGCTGTTCTGAATCTAAGACCAGCACCGGAATGGAATTGGGGATATCAAAAATACTGTGGAAGTTGAGTTGAGTTTTGGGGTTCTGGAATTGGGGATTCTGCTCAATCGTTGTTGCCAATGAAGACGAAAGATGGATGGGATACCTCTCAGTGGCTTTTGGATGGCGAAATATGGACATAAGTGGGTCAAAACGTTGACCATCATTAATAGCTTTACCCCAAAGTGATGAGCTGAACACATGGGAGTTTTTTTTTTTTATCCTTGCACCATCATTAGATGGCGTTTTTGATAACTGTTCTGATCTCTTACCTCATCCATCCAAGCCGTAATATCATAGGTGACCCCACTATTTCGTCAACAACAGCCTCTTTGATAATATGATTAAGGACGTCTTGAGTGCACAGCAGCAACCTCCGAAACTTGTTTAACTCTTCCACTTCATAATTAGTAGTAGATAGAGTGAATATCTTGGGTGGTTGCAGAGCTTCAATCAACGCCATTAGAATCTCCTCTAGTTTTCTCGGTTTAAATGGTTCTTTTCTCTTCATATATCTCTCTCTCTAGATGGCAGAACGAGAATGATGAGTAAACAAGAAAGCAAGTAGATTGCAGTCTCTGTTGACATGGAGGGAAAGAGACACAAAGGGAGGGATAGAAATAGAATAACGGAGAGAGATACAAACATAGAGAGAGCATTATCAATTTTGAAGTTGTCGCCGGAGTTGGTCGGAGTGCTTGGGGGAGGGAGGAGCATTTGGAGGAGAGAGAAATGCAATGAATTTTTATTATTAATTTATCAGATTATTTTTTACTTATCGGAGGGGATGGGACGTGCTAACATTTGATTTGAGTTTTTTGTTAAAAAAATTCGGAAAGGGTAGACGGACCTGTTAACTCTTGAACATTACCATTTGAGCCCTGTTGTATCAGCCCCCCGACCCCATAAATACGAAGTTCATTCGTACCTAATCTTCTCAGAGTTCCTTATGGGCTGAAGGGTAGGGACGGCAATTCTCGACCCGATCTGCCAAACCACAAAACCATTGTTATATATATTTTTTCTCTTTCGGGTTAAAATAAGGCCAATCTCAATCATGAGGTTTTCAACTAAAACAATTATGCAGTAGAATAATTATTCAATCAACTTAAAGTGAAAATCAAATATTTATGATGCAGCAGAATAGCAAGGAGAAGAACACATCATTCTCTTTTGTTAGGAAAAAACCCTAAACTTCATCAAGGAAGAGAAATTCGCTCTGAAACTTTTATTAATTAAGAATACCGAATTGCCTTCAAGGCTACAAAGCTTTAAATAGATAAAAGAAACCCTAATTCGTGTTAGGTGCGAAATTAGGCTAATTTGGTAAATTTTACCAAAAATAGAAAAATTGAGATATTAACAAAATCAAATACTACTATCACTAAGAAACATCCAAGAACAAATGAGATCTTATTTTGACTTCTAAATAGAAAGTTATAGCGAAAAGGAAAGTTACCAAAAATAGCAAAAACACTGATTTGAGGGCTTTAATGAAGGAATTTATGTAAAAAAATGGTGGTGCTCATGGCAAAGCAATGAGTTTTGATCCTTGTGAAATTTCCCTTAAGCTCACCAAATTTCAAGTAATTCTGTTGTCGGGGCTCATGATTTCTACT